>JAHLSL010000084.1:663249-754965 GCA_025920805.1 Petroica traversi | reverse complement strand
CCTGTCACCGCGGTTCCGTCCCGCTGCGCGCGGAGAGACGCGGATCGGTTCTGGCACCGCAGCCATGTCACAACAGAGGCGGCATCGCAGTCACGGCGGAGCCGCGTCTCGCCGCAGTCATCGCGCCCGCTGCGTGTCGGTGGCCGTGCCGTGGGGTTCCCCTGTGCTCGCCAGTAGCGTTCTCTGGCGATGGAGGTGGATTTTAGCCTTGATCAATGAGGCCTGTAGGATGAAGGCTGTGGGAGACATGCAGACAATACGCGAAGAGGAAGCGAAATCGTCAGCTCGGATTGCTGCTGCGAGGGTGCGCCCGCCTGAGAGCGGGTCCCCCCTCTGGTTACTAATTTGCCGCCTGACAACTACACTGAACTCGCAGTGAAGTCGGGGACCGCGGGGGCCAGGCAGGCTGCCTCAGCACACGCAGAGTTGGTTCTGCCAGGTCTGCTGCTGGCCTTTGATATGGTAGAGTATTTTGGTAATTTTGCTGTGAAAAAAATGCTTGCTTTGTTTCTTTAGGGGGTCGGGATGCTTCTAGCCAAAAGCCCAGTCTTTTTTCTTGTTTGTATCCTGCTGAGGAAATGCAGCAAATGTTGTTGGGGTTGGAGAATGAGGGGAGGCGGATGGAGATGGTTGGCTGTGCTTGTGCAGTGTCCAATGGGACTGGGCAGAAGCTTCCAGCACCCCTCAGCTGGCACCAGCCTCCCTGGCACAGGACTCCTGGGGGGCAGACAGATGCAGTTGTGTTGTTAGATATTTATCCCTGACCCCTTCATTTGCTGAGTATTTTTAAGTGCTGTGGATCAATTGGATTAGCGTGTAGCCAGAGGAGAGGAAACACTGCGCTCTCAGAGAATCTTTTCTCTGCTGTGAAGTGTTGCTGATGCTTTTGGGCCCTGTTCAGGTGGTGGTGTGGGAAGAGGTGCTGTCTTGCCTCTCCTTGCCCCTTTTTTACCTTGTTCATTCAGGAGCTCTGCTGTGCTTTGCAGAACAAAAATGAAGTTTTGGTCAAACTGTTGAAGTATGAAGCAATAACAATATATTTTGCTCTGGGAGTAAATTCTTCCTGGAGTAAATAAGTTGTTTTTCTCCCAAGGCTTTTGGCCTTGAGCTAGCTTGGTTTTGGTTTAGTACTGCCCCTGGGTTCCTTTCCTGAAAACTGATTCCTCTTCCACTACAAAGTGGAAATTTATCTTTGGGAATGCTAATTCAACCCATGTCTCTGAATTGGTACAGCTGGCTGTTCTTGCAGGTCCTTCAGAAGTGCTGGACGTACTGCTGCACTGCCTTCACTGCAGAGATGGGCAGCGTGACAGCAGGGGGGGGTGAAGCTCATTGAATGTTGCCCCTCAAGTGCTTCAAGCTGAAAAACACAGCAACTAGGAGAGCTGGATTCAATCTAAATGTATGTGTGTGCCTTATGCAGCAGAACTAAAGTAAATGTTTTTATTCTTCAACAAAAGCTGAAGTCAAGGAGAGGACTTTTGAGAATGTCTGATCTTTGTTTGCACTTCGATGAAGTTTGAAGCCCACCCTGCAGCCATGGCTGTTTATTCCTGCCTGTTCCTTTATTCTCATTCTTCCCAGCAGAAACGCTGGCTGCCCTGTCCCAGAGGAGCCAGTTGCAGCCCCTTGCTGCAGGCAAATATGGGTACCCTGTGTGAATCTGACACCAAGGCAGCTCTTGCAGCATTTATGCACGTGAACAATGCACGTCTCGTGGAAGGTGCTGTCAAGGGCCTTGTTACTGTGTTCTGAGTGCTGCTGTCCAGCTTAGCAGTGTATGTCTTTTTAATGGCTTGAGTTTACCTCTTCCTCTGTTGTCTTGCATGGTGGCCTTAGGGGATCTTGCTGCTTGTCTTGGAGCAGCTAGCTCTAGGTGTTCCAGTGTTAGACCCGTGGGTCAGTGCTGTGGGAGTTTGAGGAGTCTGTTGATTTCTAGTGGCTTGGTGGATGAGGCTCTCAGAGGACTGTCTAGTTTTCCTGATTGCTTTTTACTGTATTTCTTCAGCAGGAAGTAAATCTCTGCCCCCCTCTCCCCCTCCCCAAAAGTGTAATTGCAATAATTTTTAAGATCTAGTCTTCCTTGAGTGATCTGTAATATTTTATCAAGACTTTATCCAAACGCATAAACTTCTACAGGTGGATAATATAAGGAGTTTCACTGTAGTGGTTTGTGTTATTTCAAGAGGGCTTTGTACAAGCACGTGAACTTGTTTTTGTGAGCTGGGCGACTTTGTGAGACTTGTTTTTTGAGAGGCTGCCAGAGCAGGCCTTTGTGTTTGCTGTGGTGTCCTGGCCTGTCTGGGCTTTGCGCAGATAAGAGCTGATATCATCCTCATCAGTGTGCAGGAGAAGCTTACCCTCACTAAGGGGGAAGAGCTGATGAGCCGTGTGCTGCGAGCGAGCTCTTGGTGCGGGAATGCAGATTGCTGTGTTGGTCTGGAAAGCAGGCACACATGGGGAGGCTGCTCTGAGATTGTCTTAAAGAGACATTGTCAAGCTCAGTGGTTGGACGTCTCACTGGGCCTTGGGGCAGTTGAGAAGTCTTGTTTCATTGCTCCTGCAAGAATCAATGAGTGCATTTCTCCTTGCTCATCCCTGCTTTCCTGCTTGGGATAGCAGAGTCAGCCTCTGGTGTTGGTGGTCCTACCCTGGTCTGTGAAAGCAAAGGCAGAGCGGTTGCTGGAGGTGAACAAGCGCTGTCAAGGGGAGAGAAGATGGTCAGGATGAAGGGTCTGTATGCAGTGCAGGCAGAGTGTTAGTGACAGCAGGCAAGGTTTCTGTGGTGGGTTCTCAGCACCCTAAAAACCATGAAAACAGAATTACCCTTGACTGGGGGAGAGGTGTCAGTGCCTGTATGCCAAGCATGTTGATGGTGGTACTATAATCCTCTAAGGATGTGCTGGGCCCTGTGCAGCATTGTGTTGTGAGTGCCACACTGGGCAGTGCCTGTTTCAGCCTGCAGTGGTCATCGGCACCAGCCCCTGGTGGAAAAATAGAGCTGAGGAAAGCTGACTGACCCGGCAGCAAAAAAGGAAAAACGTGGTTCTCTGGGTGTTGAGCTTGTGACATTGAAGAGACTCTGATTTTGTTCCTAATATCTCAGGCTGGTGCAATATGTTTTCCGTGTGATAGGACAATGCCTTCAACTTTCCCTTATATGGGAAAATCTGGGATGCAGCCTAGTAATCTGCCAATATGTGGCTAATAATTTTTAGCATTGTTATGTTGGATGTGTCGAGTCAGCCTAAGAATTAGGGTATACCTGGGACACTGTGGCTGGCCTTTAATATTTAAGGCCAGTCCCTAGCAGATATCTGGGGAAAGGTTATGACTGTGCTCTAGGGAATGCCTGAGCACTATTTGCTCTTTTGGAAGTCAGCTGAAAGCTGAGAGAGTTTGTGCCTGAGTATAGTGCTCCTGGTCTGTGCTGCCTTTGGGCCCAGTGCTTAGAGAGGTGCTGGGTTGTTTTAGCACAAGGGGGTCACAGGAGGTTGTGACCCATCCTTTGTGTAAGGACCTTCTCTCTATGGAGGAAATACTGCTTTGTGGCGAAGGGGTACATGCTGTGTCCATACTGCAGCCACTTTTCTCCAAGGCATTCTCAACCTGTAGCAAGTACAAATCTTGGTCTGAGAGGAGCAAAGCATTCTTTTTCTGTCCAGAAAAGAAAATGAGAAGCATGGGAACCAAGTCCCAGTCCCTCTTAGTTTTTTGCGTGGGTGCTGGAAATGTGCTTGCAGAGGCGTGTTGGGTATGGTTCAAGGAGTACCGGTGTTACTGTGTTGGTGAGATGTTGGCTTGGCCGTAGGGTGCCCATCATATTTTCCAGCCCTGGTTTCCCCTTGAGGGATGCTGCTTCATGATATTATGGATGTCTGCCCTCTGAGGTACTGCATGCCTTCTGCTGGCTTGCCTTTTCCCAAACTTTATGTTGGTTGTTTTGGGGTGGTTTGTTTTACTGTGGTGTTTGGGAATTTTTTAGTTTGTGTTTTTCTTGCTGAGATTAAGTTTAGATCTCTTCTGGTGAAGTTTTCTGACACTTGTCTGGTTCTCTCTGCCATTTGGCTAAATTGTAATGGGAAGTCTGGGTTGAAATGCAGTTAATTCATTGCTTCCTTTTGGGGTGACTGCTGAAAATAGGGAAAAGTTATGCTTGTCACTGTCAATTTTCAGAGTATTTTTTAAATGGTTCTATAAAAGCGTGGGATCTGAGGAGCCCTGCTTTGCATTGGAGTAGGAGACTATATCAGGAGTCAGACTGGTGTTGCTCTAGGCCCCTGGGCTGGCTACGTGTCCTACTAATGTGCCTATTGTTGCAGGGGAGGTACAGGTAGGCAGTGGATGGACAAAGTTGTTTCATTCAGTATCTGATGTGGTCCTAAATTAGTTTGAACTACAGTCTGGAAAATAGATGGGCACATGTGGGGGACAAAAGCCTGTGTGAAGGCCTGGTGGGGAAGGCTGAGGGACTGGTGTGCCCCTGTGTCACTGTGGCTGGCAGTGGACCTGTGTGGAGAAAGGACTTACTGCCCTTAGTGTTAAAACCCCCTGGGATGTAAGACCCCCACCTCTTCCCCCTGGAGGTATCTCATTTGCATTTCTTTGAAGGCAGAAGCAGGACTTTAGCTAATTAAGGGACTTTAGCTACCAGGCCCTCCCTGTCAGCAGCCATTCCTGGGAGTTGTGCTCTCTCTCCATTGCACTGGAAATAGGTATTTGTTTTGTGGACGTAGTTTCATTTTGCACTTCCCCTTATGCTGTATGGCTGCCTTGAAAGGTGAATTCCAGCATTAGCAACTAGCTACATGCAAGAACAAGGGTGCTGCAAAGTTACAGGGGACTTCCACTTCTTTGACATACAGGTAGGTGATATATTGGTTCTTTAGGAAACATTAATGCCTTGTTATATGTGTGCATCGAGGCAGAATGAAAGTTAGTCCTAGATACAAGAATAAACATTAGTGCTTTGCTGTAGATGTACTGTGAAAGCTGCTATTTTTATGTGAGCCACTGCCTTGAGTTCTCTAGGTCTTGTGCACAGAGCACTTTTAACCCTCAGTCTTTCATCTGCTTTGGTTGAACTTTGAATATACTTTAGATAAAATGAAGTTTAAGTGTTCGATGTCTGTTAATTGAGGATCCGAAGAGCCATTTTTGATGATTCTTTAAGTGCCTGGTGCATCCTTGCTGTGCCCTGTGCTTGCTTAGCCTCAGGAGTGCAAAGGGGTGTGCGAATGCACAAGCCATTGCTCCTATTTGTATGCTTCTCTGCTTGTTGCTTTAGGGCAAGCAAAGCCCTGTTTCTCAGTGATCTTTCTCAGTCCCTGCAGGGTGCCCCTCACCAGAGTATCTGAGCCTTTCCCGGCATGCACTTTGGTGCATACATAAAAGCAGGTTTCTCTCCTCCACCGCAGACAGCAGAGACTGCTGTGCAGTGATGTTGCGGGGAAGCTGGCTGAAGCAAGGCTTGTGCTTTGTGAAGGTGCTGAGGTTTGTGGTTGCAGATTTGTGGGCCAGTCACAGTGACTTCACCACCTCCTTGCTCTGGAGGGTGAGAGTTTCTGTCAGAGAATAAAGTCGCTGGTTTGGAGTTGGGCCAGTCCCACATTGTGCTTTGAGTGTGAGGACTAGGGTCCGGAATCCCGAAGGCAAAGGAAGGAGTGTCACTGTGTGCACAGGCTCTTTGAAGCTTTGGTAGTTGCAATTTCAAGGAGAGTGCCCCCTTCAAGGGCCACGAATTAAGGTGTGACTCTGTAGCTTGCAGTGCCTATGTGTTTGAATAGGTACAGCAGTGCCCACATCTGACAGGGCATGCTGTGTGTACAGATGGGGTTGTCTGCAGATATTGCTCTCTGGTTTCTAGACAGGCTCTCCATTGGTTGCTCTGCTGAGTGGAGCATGGCATTATGGCTGAGGAGAGTGCTCTTAAACCCTTTCCTGCATCCAGCTCTACTTCCTGCTCTTCCTGTCACCCTTAGCTGGAAGAGGGAGAGAGGCACAGAGAAGTGGATTTCTGGACCTTTTTGCATGATTGTTCCTCCAGAGATGCCTGCTGAAGGAAGGGCTCAAAATATGAGTGGCTTATCCAAGTACAGAGGGAGAGGAGATGTGGAAACTATGTTGATTTGGACTTCTGATAGGTACGTGCAGTTGGAGCGGGCTAGGACATGGATTTGTGGGAAGTGTTCTCCTGCTCTGTCCAGGGTTTGCTTACCTGGCTTCCATGTTGCTACGTGTCAAAGGAGACAGACGTGTACAGACCTACCCGGCAAACAGGGACAACAGATTCTTGGTAGCTTGATGTTGCTGATGCCATGTGCTTGCCCACTGGCTGACTGACCCCATGGTGATGGTGCTGGTTGGCCAGGAGTGTCCAGGGCATCTTCTGTATCTGTGCCCTGAATGAATGCAGCTTGAGTCCAGGAGAGATCCACAGCAGCTCTGCCTGTGTGCTGTTGGAAGAGGCTTGGTGTGCTCTGGGATTCCAGTTCTGTTTGGAAAAAGGGACTCTGCAAAGATGAGACTCTGCAGCCAGCGTTAGTTACAGTGGCTTGGCATCCTCTGGCAGGAACCCCTCCTGCTTGTGCAGCTGTGGCTCTCCAAGAGAGAGCCTGGCAAGGTTGATGCTCTCTTCACTGTTTCCTGAGCTGGTCTCTGACTAAATGGCTTTATGAGCTGAGGCAAGAAGGGGCTACCTCTCCATGTGTACTTTCAGTAGCGTTTTACTTAGTGTGTTTGGGCAGGCCTTGGTGTGCTCACCATTTAAAAGGGCTAGCCAAGTGTACTAAAGCACAGCTTGTAGCTGAGGAGCTGACATCACTGAACCCCAAGGATTTGCACATGAGGAATTGATGCATTTCTCTTTGGCACAGCTCTCAGCCTCCTATATTTTAGTCTTTCTTGGGATGGTGTAAAAGACAAATGCAGGGAAACAGATGATTGAGAAGAATGTCTCGGTACGGATGGCATCTGAACTCTGGAGACTGTTCTCTCAAAGTAACTTCTTGGGCCTGGACAACAGCAGATTTTGCCTGTTGCAATTTTGGAGCGAGGTTTGCTAAATTTTGTTAGGATGTGCAGGTAGAACAGATGCCATGAGCTGTGGAACTTCCTCACAACATACAAAAACTCTCAAGCTGTGGTTATTTGGGATGTTATCTTCCTGGGTGCTGAGGAACAGCTTGAGTCCCCTACTACCTGGCCCTGCTGCAGGCAGGTATCTACCAGCCAACCTTCCTGCCCTGCCCTGGAGTGGGTGGCCTGGGTTTGCAGTGCTGGCAGGCCAGGTACAGCCTGTGTGGGTTCAGGAGCTCTTCTCCAACAGGGCAGCATCAATCAAGGGGCCTCTGTAAGCTGGTGTAAGAGCTGTTCTGTGCTTGGTGAGAGAGCAGTGTAGCAAAATGTCTTTCTGCTCCTGGAGATCCCTTCTATGGCCTCCCAGCCTTCACTGTGTGTTAGAGCACAGACCAAGCTGAGCTTCCTTTATCACCTTTTTTTTTTTTTGAGATTGCTAGGATCTGGATGTAGTGCTGCCTGGCCCAAAGAAGAGCTGTTCATTTATCACACACTATGATGTACCTCAGGATCAGTCTTCCATGTCCGTGCTCACAAGCTGTGGTCTGAGATGTGGCCATGGTAGGCAAAGCAAGGCTGGCCCTGAGCTCCCTTCAGGCACTGGACACCCTTTGCCACTTTGCCACCCGTGCACAGACAAGGCATTTACCAAAGCAGTGGTGTCCATCCTGTTGTGAGGGCATGGAAGTGTTTAAAATTCTAACTCTCTTCCTGTGGCCCAGCTGCTAGTGACTTGGTCACGTTTCATTCAGCTCCTTGGATGTGTTTCCTCAGGCATGTTCCCATGGGCTACTCATTAGATGAAGCAGGAGGTTGACAGGAGGGCACCAACCTTTTCTTTCACCCTTTTTCTTTACAGTGGTTATAGCAGGATAACAATGGGGAATACCTGAGTGAGCAGGTAACAGGAGCAAACAGGGATGTGTGGACATCAGGTGAATGACTGGCAGGGGTAAGAATGATCCACTGTGGAGATCTGTGGCAGGGAGCTTCAACTAGAGCAGACTGACAAATTCCTGAGGGAATGATTTTCATTATGACTGGGCTCTGCAGTGGGGTCTCCATCACTGTATGGGGCTATGGCCAGTGTTGCAATGCCTTCCCAGCAGAAAATCTGCTCAGGGTGTCAGATGTATCCTTCATGTGTGTCTGCAGCCATGTCTTGAGGTGCATTGAGTTTGTTCACCTTCTCAATAGCACTGATGTCAATGTTGATTTTTTTTGTCTCTATTCTACCATTAGAAAATAGCTCCTCAGAGGCAATCATAACCCTTTGTGCCTCTGTTTGCAGTGTAGCAAAGCTGTTTTCTGACAGCTTGAGTTTGCTGTGCAGGATATTAACAACAGCAAGAGGAGGAGATCTGTACTTTTAGGAATGCCATCTCATTTTTTTGGCCATCTGCCTTGGGATAGTATGAGTTCGGTGCAGTTTGGTGTAAAGCCTTCAAACCCTTTAGAATGTTCTTTGAATTGGCCAGCTATCAAGGCCTACTGGTTAGGCTGGCTTTTGTACACCTTTCTTACTAATAAAGGTTAAATTATGTGCCTGGTGGCTTCTTTGTAGGACAGTGACCTTGAAGATGGACTTGGACAGCTAAGTGAAGCTCTGAGCACTTGTATGTGAGACATAAAAGGCAGTGGCCAAATGTGCAGAGAGTACAGGACACTGGTGTTTTGCTGAAACCTCTGTATCCTTCCTGGTAGCTGGAGGGCAGCTGGATGTTTTGCCATGATGCAAGAAGGCTCTGAAGCAGCTGACAGTATCCCCTGTGCTCCCTTGAGCCCAGTAATTGATTAGAGACTATTTTCTTACACTGCAGGGAAGTCTGGCTCCTTGTGGCTGCTGGTCCCGGAAGCCAGCAGGAGCTAAGCATACAATTCTCTCTCTGCCCGGGGGTAACAGCCAGGCACTTCAGGGAGGAGAACCTGCATCCAGCACTGAGTGTGTGTCCTCAGCTCTTCTTTGCCCATTTCTATCTAAAATGTAGGCTTGTGTTGTCACTCTGACCAGAGGCTTTCCACAGCCTGCTTGGCAGCTGAAGCACACCTTCCTTGAGCACACGTGAGGCTCCCTGCCTTGCGGAGGAGCAGATTGGGTGGACTGTCCCAGTCTAAGAGGAGTTGCCCACCTGGCATCTTTTTGGTTGCCAGCAAGTTGGTCATGCCACTGCATTGAGCTGCCATGAACAGTGAGCTTCTGACTCCCACAGGCCAGAGAGGGGTTATGAGCTGGCTACCTCTGGCCTGCAGCAGGATGCCAGAGGGGTGGGAGAGCTGTGGAGTGACACTTGGCCGTAGGCTTTATTGGCTTCTGGAGCTCAGGACTCTCCTGGAGCATGTGGATACAGATATGCATTTTTCTTATTTTAAAGTAGGAAATTAGCTGCTGGGAGTGTGATGGGAGAAGTGGGAAGGCTTTATGGCCACTGCCACTGTCTGTTCCCTGGACAGTCCATTCATGTCCTTCCTTGTTGGCTTGCTGGTCAGCATGCTGGGGCTGGTGAATAAAGTGGAAGAAAAATTTGGCACTGGTAATGGAGGAATGGCTTGTTAAGATTTGGCAGACAGGGCAGTTAATTTGGGCTATGTGGTGGTCTGGATTGGATGCCACACTGGAGTGTGTTCGTGTTTAATGGGTAGCAGAGGGCGGGAAAGTGCTACATCAGTGATGTGCAACGGGCTTTGCTGATGTGGCAGGAGCTTGAGTTGGGGATGCTCTTGACAAGGCACACAAATCATGCTGGTGGGATACTGCTCTGTGGATCCCTGCGTGTGCAGGAGTGCTGCACATGTTCTTGTACACTAGTGCACCCTCTCCTGTGAAATCTTGCCTCTTGGCACTGAGGGTGGTCAGGTGCATGTCCCTGTGGGAGCCCAGCCTGCTGAGTGCCAGCTACGAGCCTGGGCAAGCTTAGCCTGTCTCTTTTATCTCTTTGTTGTGGAGGTACTGAATTGTGGAGATTTGGTTTGTTTTTCCTCTGTTTTTTGCCTTTGTTTTTTTTGCTGATGTTGAGGATTAAAATCCTCTATCTGGGGTTTATGAGCAACTGTTTGGCCTGCAGATTAGAAGGCAACAGACACAGTAGATTTGAGAAAACTATCTTGCTCCTGGTAGCTGCTGATTACCAGGATAGCAGGATGGTGACATGGGATAGGGCACACAACTGATGCCACTCTCCTGTGCCACTTGAGAGTAGTGTGTCCCCTCATTTTGCGCTGTTCATGTAGGTGATGAGGGAAATAAGTTTTATGGTGAGCTCAGATCTGGTATCCCTCTCTTTAGCAGCAAGCTGGAGTGCATCTCTTCGTGTACACTTTGAATGGCTAGGCATGGCTTTGCGTTCAGGATGTGCCTTCACTGAACAAACTGAAGAGGTTTTAGCTGTTCTGTTGCTTTCCCTTCCCTTGTGCTGCGGGTCCCTGCTCACTGCTGTGCTTGCTGGACTCTGAGTGAGCTCTTGGTTCTCAGCCCTTTGGCACTGTGCAGCTGGTGAAGGTCATTGTGGTTTACATCTTGGGTTAGGAGCTGCGTTTGAAAACCCTCGAAAAAGGAGCTATTGCTTGTTCTGCCACGTGAGCTTGTCATGAGAGTCATGAAGTGCAGCTGACTGAAGCTGCATTACCGGGGGCTGTATCCAGCCTGCGTGTGCTCTCTTGCTTGTTGGGTGCCAACAGAGCATCCTCTGTGCACAGGCAGTGGCACAAGCCCAGGTGTCTCCCTGGGGTCTCTGACGTGGCTGTTGCTGTAGGGCTGAGAGCTTGGGAGCAGAGTGTTGGTGCTGAACAGGCTTTTTGGAGGAGAATGCTGTGCAGCGTCACCATATTCCTTTTCCAAGGGAGCAAATGGCAAGGAGGTTGTGGTGATTTATTGCCTGCCTGTCAAAGACTTGTTGCCTGTTCACCAGTGGGGTGTCCTGGAAGGTGCTACAGGTTTGCCATGTGCATTTGGTATCCTAATCAGCAGGTGTTTGGGCTCCCCTAGCCCCACAGAGAACACAGTTCATTCCCCCACCGTCTTTTTTTAAAGATTATAATATTTTGAGAACAGAAAATTGCTTGCAGCATGGCTATGTCCCTTGGAGCTGGCTCTTGGTGTGATGCTCTGCCTGTCCTGGACATGTGCACCTGCCTGATGCATGTTTGCTCCCTGACTTTGGGTTATTTGGACCTCTATGTACTCTCCTTTTCCCCCTTGCTTCCTTCATCTTGCTGGGTGTCCTGCTCAGGAGTATGGGGCCTGTGCCCTCTT
This sequence comes from Petroica traversi, assembly GCA_025920805.1. Lineage (NCBI taxonomy): Eukaryota > Metazoa > Chordata > Aves > Passeriformes > Petroicidae > Petroica > Petroica traversi. Next base: position 743,639 of record JAHLSL010000084.1, on the reverse strand, counting down.
CCCACTGGTGCCACGGAGCATTTAGGAAATGTTACGGCAGCTCTAAAATGAGGACCTGCTTGGCAAAGCCTCTCCTGATGGTGTGCTGAGGGAGTCTTGTTTTCTGTAGCTGTGTGAGCAGTGCTGGGAAGATGCTTCTCCACAGCCTCTGTTTGTGAAGGAGAATGTATGCTGTGCTGCCTCGCAGTGAGCTTGCAGACTACACAGCCCCCTGCATTGCTGCTGCTGCTCCTCTCTTGCTAAACAACTCGGTTATTTTTAACTTGGAAAAATTACAACCCGAGATTGGCATTCTCTACCCCCAGCGGAGGGCTGGAGGCAGGATGTGGGGGAGGCACTGCGGAGGGCTGGGAATGTGGCTCGCTGCTCCAGCAGGCCGGTTTCCAGGGGCTTGTGCCCCCCCGCAGCACTGTGCCCGCCGGGCTGCGCAGAGGCTGTGCGGCAAAGCTGCTTCTTGCTCGGCACGCATGGAGCCTCAGCCTGGATTCCCATGGTGAAGGCACAGAGCAGCTGCAGACACATAAACAAATCCTGCTGCAGCAGGCTGTGGGGATAGAGCTGTGCTGCCTGCCAGGCTGCTTGCGTGACAGCCTGCAGACAGATAGCTGCTCACGGGGACTGGGTACCTCCTTCAAAGAGAATCCTGCAGCAATGCTCTCGGGTGATGGAGTGTGCTGTGGAGGAGCAGCCAGCCAGGTTGCTGTTTTGCCCACTGGAGGAGGCTTTGCTGGACCATGCAGCCCTTCCTAATTCAACTTGCAGAGAGCTATCAGGGAGGAGCCAGGGAGAGAAGTGTCACTCTTGCACCATGGTTCTCGTTCATCCCTCCCCTAGCTCTGCCTCTTGTGTTTTGTGGGCAGTTGTGTTGTCAATGCGTGTCTCCCCTGCCTGGAACTCCCCGAGTGATGGGAGCACCTCTCTAAATCCGCCTGCAGGATTTAGATGTTTCTGCAGAGCCTCTTTTCCATGCAGCCCTCAGGATTGTAGCTCCCTGAGTCCCTCTGGATTGCAGCAGACACTCAAGTTTCAAGCTCAGGCAGCTCTGCTGGCTGAGATGTGCTTGTGCAGCTTTACTTAGGAGCAAGGATTGATAAGGTAGCAAGGCTCAAAAAGCACCAGAGGACTGCAGATGTGTCTCTTTGCTGTTTGGTCTCAGAGAACACTGTTGGTCAAGCCTAGCAGAAGAACAGTGCGGGTTCCAGGTTCTGCTCTTGGTCTGTCCCAGCCAGACCTTGAGTCCTTTACTGCTGCTCATGTGCATTATGGATGCATCAGGTGGGGAGGGTGGTTGATGCCTGAACCCTGCTTGATTGTCCTTGGGCTTGCTGTCTGCCTTACCACCTGAAAAGCTATTGAGAAGGTTCTTCTGATGGAGTGGTGCTGCCAGGGCCTGAGGCCTCCTGCTCCAGCTTGCCTGGGAAAGCCTGCCAGATCCTATCAGTTCTGATCTGTCATCTGCTACTCCATAGCTCTCTTAGTGATTGTCCAGGAGTAGCAGGGGAACACAACAAACCTCTTGGCAAGCAGTGGCCAGTCCTTATTTCCCTCAGCTGATTTCAGGCAGATGCAGGCACCCTTCCTGGCTTCTTTGGGAATGATTCTTATTTGCTTGTTGAGGCTGGTCCCATACACCCAGCACTCTGATCCCATTTGGCCTGATACCCATTGGGGAGTGAGCTGGTGTGAAGCTCTTCAGGCTGTGGGATGGGGAACACCATGAGATACTGAGGCTGTTCCTCTGCCTTTGACCACAAGTCAGGATGCTGGGGGTTCCTGCCAGAGCAGCAGTACTGATGTCTCAGCTCTACAAAGGCGTGATGTGATGCCTGACCCTGACAGAGAAATTACACAGCTCATGTCATCCCTGTATGGTAGGGAACGGCTACTGGCTCTTCCTTTCCTCAAGGCTGTAGGTTTGTTATCAGGCATGAGACACTGCTCTGTGTTTGAGCCAAGGGCTGCTCCCATAGTGACAGTAGGTGGTGGAGAGCAGAGCAACTCTTGGGCAGCCAGGGCCGGAGCAGCACCTCTTCCCCCAGAGAGCTACTGTGCAGCTAATGTGAGGCAGTGGGATGTCCCCACCACTCGAGAATGATGGGTACACACAAGGACAGCTGCTGACACTGGCACAGGGATTGATGCGTGGAGCAAAAGACAGATCAGGACCCTTTACTTGGAAGACAGGCTTCTGAAAGCTCTCAGTTGCCCTGTTGCCTGGTGCCCTTTGTTGCTGCCTTGTGTCTTGTCAGGGCTGAGCAGGGCCCTTGTGCTGTGTCAGTGGAAGTTGCCTGCAGTTCTTACTTCTAAGACTTCTCATCAGTTGGTACTGTGACTTCTGCCAGTGTTTGTCAGGACAGGTTAGCACATCCTCAGGTACCAGAACAGCAAGGCAATGCTGAGCCATCCTACTTCCCATGGGCTAGCTGCCATCCATGAGCTTGACATGCTGCTGGCCTGCAGGCCTGGGCAGCAGGTTTGGACCTGGCACCCCCGGCAAATTTCTTTTCCTTCAAGCTGTACCCAGCCACGGGGGAGATGTAGCACTTATTGAAGCGCATCAGCAGAGCAGACCTGCTTGTCTGAAAATCAGTAATTTCATAGCATGGCTATGCAATTCTTTATCTTCCTGCTTATCCTTCAGTGCTGCATACAAAGTGCTGTGCCTGTTTGAGATCTGTATTTTCAAGGGATTCTTCTTGTCATCAAAACTACAGGAGGCAGGAGAGACAAGAGCTATGTAATGTTGAGGCGGTGAGCGAGGCTTGCACCCGTCACCTTGAAGGAAGTGTCACCAGAAATCTGCTGATAGATGGAGGTTGGACAACTTCTTGATGCATCTATCTTAAAGGAGTTGCTTGCAGTGAGACCTTGTCCTTGGCACCTCCCTCCCTGAGCCTGCTGTGTGTGTGCCAGATGCTGCTCCTGCACCTCGGAAGGGGAGCCCTCTGGCTGCTGGGAGCTGGAAGATGAGGTCATTCTGGAAAGTGTGCAGTACAGTGGACTAGTGCTAGGTAGTTTGTGGGATAAGTGAGGATGTGTGGAGCTAGGTGTAATTGTATTAGAGCACTTCTCTGGCTTGTAATAAGCAGAGGGTTCTCCAACCTGACGTGTGGGGCTCCTGTTCCTCTTGAATATCTCTGATGAGCCACCAAGGAGTGCTTCCATTCTGTCACGTGGGGAAAGGATCTGGGAAAGCTGCTGATGTCTAAATTGAAGAATCATAGAATAGTATGGGTTGGAAGGAGTTGAGGGTTTTCTAGTTTCAACCCCTCTGCCATGGGCAGGGACACTTTCCACTAAATGCACATTTAGCTCAGGGTGGACAGCTAAGGCATGGACCCCAATTTGTGCTTCAGGAGTGTTGAGAGTTTGGAGTGACACTGTGTTGTCCTGGCTGGCAGTGTGCCCTTACTTTCCAGGAAAAGTATCTGCTGGAGGACCTTGTCACCTCAACAGTAGTGCAAGGCAGACTGTAATCCCAGACTGGACCCAGCTTGCTTTGCTTTAGGAGATCAGGGGCTCTCACGTCTGGCCTGAGACCTGAGTATTCAAGACCCCTGCTGAGAAACAAATGTGATCCCTTTGTGGGATTTTTATCACTTTATTGAGGTGTGGGGCGTGTGTGTGCAAGGTGCTGAGTGGCTTGATTATGTCATTAAATGTCTGCCACAGGTATGGGCTGAAGATCAGAATTGTAGTGTATTGAGTGGAATCTCTTCTGGAGATACTCAAAACCTCCCTGGACACAATCCTGTGAGATCTGCTCAAAGGGAACCTGCTTTATCAGGGGACTTGGACAAGATGATCTTAAGACATCCCTTTGAATTCCAACCATTCTGGGATTCTGTGTGGTGGTGTGTGTCAGTTTACAAGTTTGCAGTGTTCAAGGCTGTTTCCTGTTCCTGTTCTTTGCAGCAGCAGCTTTCAGGCACTTGAGTGCAAAATTCCTATTTAGCAAGGGAAAAGAAAGAGTGCAGGTTTTCCAACTGGGTTATCACCAGTGATTTTGGAACATAGGTGGACATGCCCACACAGGCCTACGTGTGCCTTTTGTCCTTCCAGAGGTGGCTTGTGAGCTCTGCTTCTTTTTGAATCCCAGGCCCTGTTGTGCTTGGAGAAAGCCATATGCCCTGTTTATTTGTCCTTCTGAAGGGATCATTAAGGACCTGGGGTGTTGATTTTTGTTTTAACTGCACTTGTTTCCTAGCTGCAGCTTATTTCCACAGATAAAATTGATGCTTTTTCCCTCTAAAGAGGGCTGTCACCTGCCTCTTGCAGGCAACTGAATATGGCACTGTGCTGCAGGAATGTGCTCTAATAAAGTACAAAAAAATGCTGCTGTACTGAATAAGGTGTGTTCTTGGGTACATGCCATTAGTTTCTGCAGGTGCTGAGGCTTCTGCTTGGTCTGGGTTTGTGGCCCTTTTGCCTATTGGTGACAAGTCCATGGACATGACTTGAGGGGACAGACAGAGCTGTGCTCGTGTTGCCCCTAGGCAGCTCTGAGGCTGAGCTGGCCTGGAGGAGCTTCTTAGCTGCAGCCAAGACATATGGACGTGTACAGCTGTGCCATGGGTTGGGGGACCTGGGAGCACCTGAACTGTCAGAGAAGAAAGGGGAGGACAGATCTTGAAGATAATATGGACCCTGGAAGTAAAGGCAAAACAAAATTAGGACTATGTTCAGAGGTGCTGACTCTAACCATTCTCACCGTGCTGCAGATGAGATTTCCCTTCAGGAAACAAAAGTTGCTCTTTGGATAAAAGCTATGAGTAAAACTTCCTTTCTGAAATGCCTTCATGTGTCATGACTGAGGGTCTGTGGGAACATCTTGAGACAAAGAATGCTTGAAGGGATATTGGTGGAAGTCTGGAATGGGTGAAGGGCAGAGATTGCACTCAGAGGTTGGACTTTGGGTATCTGAAGTCATGTGTGGGCCCAGTCCTTGGAAGTGGTTGTGTGAGTATCTTGGGAGCACATGCATGTTTTGGAGAGAGAAAAAGGCTGAGACAAGTCTGGATGTGTCCCCAGGGGAAAGATGGGGTAGTCCCTGACTGTGTCATGTGCATTACTGATTTTGGGAACTGTTTGACAGTTTCCTGTGAACCACAGAATCAAAGCAGTTTGGAAAAGGCCCTTAAGATAATTGAGCCCAGTGTAAATGTAGCACTGGCAAGGCCACCACTCAACCATGTCCCCAAGTGCTAAAGCCATATGGCTTTTAAAACCCTACAGTGATGGTGACTCCAGCACTGCCCTAGGCAGCCTGTGCTAGTGCTTGACAGCCCTTGTGGTGAAGAAATTTTCCTTAATCTTTACCTAAACTTCCCCTGGTGCAACTTGTGGCCATTTGTTCGTATCCAGCTACTTGGTGGAGGAGTCCAGCTGGCTCCTCGCTCATATCAGGGAGCTGTAGTCAGCGAGAAGGTTCTCCCTGAGCCTCCCATTTCTCCAGGCTGATCTCCCCCAGCATCCTCAGCTGCTCTTTGTCAGACCTGTGCTCCAGATCCTTCCTCAGCACTGTTGCCCTTCTCTGGATGCCTTCTCTGAAAGTCTTCCTTGTCAGAAGGGGCCCAACCACTGAATCCAAGATCCATCCTCCTGCATCATTCCCCCCCAAAGTGATCATCCTGTTAGGATCCTGAGAACGGGTCCAGTTTGACTGACCCTCACGTGTATGTTTTATATTACAAGGAGGAACACCTTTTTGTCAGGAATTTTGGTGATGAATGGAATTACTTTTGGGATGGAGCTTTTCTTGGGGATGCACTGCAAAAATCAGATGGAGTTTGAGATGTGAGAGCCCACCAGCAGAGTCTCATAAAAGGCAAGTAGGACTTAAACTGAGAGCAGCTTGAATGGGGCAGATGCAACCCCTTTCCTGCTCTTGGAATACATAACCTGTGGGCATAGTCCTCTTTGCCTGTTAACACATGCTATGTTTTTGGCTTGCTGGCTGTGGAGACTATTGGATTTGTGGGCCAGTCTAATTTCAGCTCCTTTCCACAAGATATGTTGTAATGTAATTCATTTTTAGGTGGTGGTGGTGCTCTTCGTGATGATGCTCCTCTGTGCAGAAGGAATAATCCTTGTCTAGCTCTCCCTGTTTGGCAGTACAAATCTGTGCAGTGCCTCAGGCTGGCTCTTTATATGGTTTCAACAAGAATGGGTGTTGTTTTTGAGAAAGAGGTTACAGAATTTTGATCTTTTACCTGTCCCTGTAAAAATTCAGCCAGCCTCAGCACAGCATCAGCCTCTGTAAACAAACATTTGACTTTTAAAAGTTCTATTTGTTGCACTACTGTATTCCCTTTGCAGCTGAATGAAGGCGGGCAGGAGTCTGACTCAATGTTGGAGGTTAGGATTTTTACTTTGTTTTTTCCTCTTTCTCTCAGGGAATTTACTCCCACTTACTGCCTAAGAGATGATAACAAGGATACTTCAGAGAGACAAAAGTGGCCTAGATGGAGGAGAGGGGTGCAGCTGGCTGTAGGGCTTTCTTTTGGGAAGGGCAGAGATACCGCTTTGGGTGAGGCGCTGGGCTCAGCTCCTCGTTCACTCTCGAGCTCGGGATCAGAGGTGAGCTGGTCAGGCTGCTGCTGTGGGGAGAATTTGCTGCCACGGCGGAGTTCTGTCCTGTGCTACTTTCTCCTTACTGTGCATGAGCTTCTGCTCACCAGAGCAGCTGTTGGACTGGGACCTTTCCGACCCACGACCTCACTGGGAAGGGGACCCCGGCCCCCTCTCCCTTCCCAGAGGGAGCATCTCGGAGCTCCGGGCAGCAGGTGCTTGCAGAACCAGCCTACCCTGCCCAGCCCTGCTGCTTTCTGCTGCTGCTCAGGGCTTTTCTGCTACACCTTAACCAGACACCCTGTGCCACTGGGAACCCCTGCTGCTTCTGGCATGGCTCCAGAGTTTTTGCTACACTTTGTTTGCCACCTTGGGTGCGTCCACCTCTGCAGATCTGAGGTTCCTGCTGCAGCTCCTTCCACCATCCATCCCGAGGGGCACCGGGACCGGCTGCTTCCCGTGAGTTTCCAAAGGAGGCCCCTTCTCCATCCTCCCCGCCATTCCCGTGTGCAGAGAGGCGGCCGAGCTCGCGCCGCAGCGCCCCCTGCAGCCGCGGGGGAATCATCGCAGCCGCCCTGCCCGGCCGGGAGCCAGCAGCGCCCCTGCCGGCTGTGAGCGGAACTGCACCCACGGGGAAAGTGCCTGCAGCCCAGAGAAGGCTGGCACTGGGTCTCTGGCTCTGCTTCTTCTTGTGCGGGGCTGCTGTTTGTTTGCCTTCTTATACACACACATACTGGGAAAGAGCTGCTAGCCCCTTCCCCATAGCTCTGCCTGACAGCCCCGTAATTTCCAAGTTATAATAATTCGGAGGGAAGGGGGGGCATATTTTCCATTCCAAGGGAGGTTCCCGCCTTCCTTGGCAGACACGTGTCTTTTAAACCAAGACACACTACCACAGGCTTTGCGTTTCCTTTAATGGGGAATTTTCTTTCTCCTGGTCCTTATTATCCTTCTCAGTCTGAGACATGGACTCCCAGGCATTGCACAGACATTGCGTGGATAAAAATTTATCCTATCCCAAGTGTTTTGCAGCCACCTTCCAGCCCTACTCTAATGGCAGCTCTTGTCCTTCACTCCTGTCACTAGGTTTCCTTTTCTTGCGAATGGGTGGACATGGCTCTGAAGCCATGTAGGCAGACCTGAGACTTTTTCTAGCAAGGGTCTCCTACCATTTCCCTCTGGTAGCCTCTTTCTGACTCTGCCTGCAGGTTCAGGCTTTCTCTAAACCCTAGCTCTCCCTTTCTGGGGAAGCTCTAGAGAAGGCTGCTGAGCCATTTTCCAAAGGTTTCTCTGAGCCCCAGTCTCTTTGCAGGCCCCCACTTTGCTTTGGCAGCCCATTGCTACCCCTGTTTCAATTATAGGTCAAGGCTGCTTCTGTCTGTGAATGTTACTCTGAACCTAATTTTATAGCTGAATCTTTTAGCTAGAACTACTGTACAGAAGGTGATTTCCAGACAAGGTTTCCTGACAAACTAAAATTTTTGGTATACCATTACTAACCCTGTTCCAAACGCAACCCTAAGCTTTCACTTTCTGTCAGTCTTAAGTTTAGTTCTTGCTTTTCATCTGAGCCTTAGAGCAGGGAATCCAGATAGAGTTCTTCTAGCCCATGTATCTTGGCAGCCCCCACTTGCTTTTGGCACCCCTTTTCCTCCCACAGTCCAAGTGCAGCTCTAGGCTTTGTCCCTCTCACAGCCCTAACCCTAATTCTGGCACTGGCTCTCATATTTTTCACAGAGCAATTGAAAAGGCCCCACAGCCTGGATGAAAACTGACCCAACCCAGCTGTGCTGCCAGCTCCTGCTTGGCTTTTGAAGCCCTGGCTCAGCTGTAAGCTCTGACTTTCACTCTAGCCTCTTATTTTTTGTGAAGAACTGCAGTTAGGGAAGACCCCTAACCCATGGCTCACACCAAAGCTTTCACTCATCCTGGGACTCCGAGCTGCTCTCACTTGTCTTGGCAGCCCCTTTCCAGCTTTGCTCCAGCAGTAACACCAGGCATTCTGCTTCTGAGCCTGACCCTGTGTTTGCCTTTGAACTGTGAGGAAGGGACATAAGGAAGGGCGTGCAGCCATTTCCTGGCAAAAGGTGTCCCACGTGAGTCTCTTGGCAGCCCCTTTCCCCAGGTGTGGTATAACCTTTCCTTTCAGTCCAGACCCTGACCTGTTTTACAGCTGAACTATAGGGAACCTTCTAAACTATTTCCCAGGCCTGCCTCTTTACCTTTTGCCATCCCTTTTCAGCTCCACATGAGTGCTTGACTCTGGACCCTGATGTTGGTTTTCTAGCAGAGCCTTAGCTAATCTCCCCTGCCTTTTTCCTAATGAAGGCTTTTTCCCAGGTGAGGCCTAATGCAGTTCCTTCTTTGCTTGGGTGAGTTCTGCTGCCTCTACGCTTCTAGTTTTTCTTTTTCTCAGACATAGCCTTGATTTTCCTGCAAAGCTGTAGAGAAGTTTTCTACCAATTGCCTGGGCCAGTGTTTTCTCCCAGCCCAGCATTCTTGGAAGCTGGCATGTATGTACTTTTGCAACCCCACTCCAGCTCCAGTTCTGGACTTTATTTGTCTCAGCATTATCCCAACCCTAATCTTATTGCCAAAGTCATTCTTCAGGAAGGTGTCTTCAAACTCAGGTCTTCAGCAGCCCCAGCTTTCTTCTAGTGGGCCCTTTCTGGCCCCTCTCCGGCTATGAATTTTGGCTTTCCTTCAGGCATAATCTTAATTTCACATCTGAAGCCCAGCCAAGGGCTGCCAGGGGAGGCTTCTCCCAGGCCAGGTGTTCTGTGTTCTGGCAGTGCTGTTACAGCCCCACTTCCATGGCTGTCCTGTGCACGTGGAGGGCCTGTTCCCCAGGCTTGCCAGTGATGCAGAACAGGGTTGAGCTGGGGTTCCTTAAAACTTTATGTGCATATTTCTGGATTTTTTTTTAACTCAGGAAACTTTTGTTCCAAAGTCAGTCAGTTAGGGATTGGGCAATGCTAACTCACTTTTCCCCTTCCTTCTCCTTTGCTCCACAGGGATGCCAGGCAGCCGTGCCTTTTTGTCAGCAGGGCAGTTGGAGAGTGTGGATGCTAGCACAGACTGGCTGCGCCTTCCCAGTTTTGCATCCAAGATTCAGATTTGGATTCTGGCATTGCTACTGGCATGCAGCATTGGTGGGCAGGATTTTTCCTGTGGAACAGCCACCTACAGAAGTTCAGTTAATAGTGGTTGTTAGACCTTCACTGGGGTATTTTCATTTTGAGTATATCCATCAGTGTCCTGTAAATACCCTCCTGAGATGTGAGATGGTGTGGTTGGAACACAGCGAAGGCCATGGGCACCCCAGACATCAGGCTTCTGGAGGGAGGGAGAGGTGCTGCTTGGAGAGGTGTATGCAGTAGTGTCTGGAGCTGGCATCTCATGCTGCCATAAGGAACTTCTTTATGGACACAAATAGTTTCTCAGCCTGTAAAACAGTTTTAGGGATCTCATGTGGCTTTTGAAGGTACCCTGCGAAGATTTGATGGAAAAGGAGCCAAGAACACGTTGGTGAGTGCCTCTGATGAGGGGTAGGAGCTCCAGTCCAGGCTGTCCCTCAGAGCTTGGCCAGCAGTGCTGCATGCCCCTCACACTGGGGCTGCACCTGCTCCCTGCTGCTCTGCAGGGAGGACTGGGAGATATCACGATTGAGCCTTGGTTGGAAAATGTGCGTATTTTTTATTTCCCTATAAAAATTGCAGTCTGGAAAATGGTTTCAAAAAAGCAAGTCTGAATTTAAACCGTCTTGGAAACTTCTTACTTTTCTTGGGATAAGCAACAGTGAGACTGTATAACAAGCTGTCAAACCCTCATCCCCCAAGGCTGGGTGGCCAGCGCCCTGCTTCCCCTGGCCCAACAGCGCTCCCAGCAAACTGAAAATAGTTGGTATTTCCTATCCCCCGGGCAATTATTTGATCCTCTGCAGCTGATGTGAGCTATTCTCAGAGCTAACAGCTGGCCTGGGCAGGGTCTTGGGTTAGGGGACCCAGGCTGGGTTCTGGAAGGAGTTCCATTAGCAGCCCTGAGTGCAGGGCTGGCTGTGGTGGGTGCTCTCCTGCAGTCCACATCCCCACCTGTGCAGGCTTGCTTGTGGTGCCATTCCCAAAATGATCTGGGTCTGGCGAGCCTTCACACAGAGCTCACTATCATTGTCATACAAGGTGATAAATACTAGATAATATTTATTCTTCTGGGGTAATTTAAATACTGACAGTTTTGGATGCAAGGTTGTAGGGCTGACTCGTTAGTGTTTGTCTGGGAGCTTTGTGCAGCTGGTGCTGATCCATCAGGATTTCCTTCTGGTTGTTCTCAGCCTGCAGGTGAGGAGATGTGTGTTGCAGCATCTTCCCAGCCAGACTGAAGTAGCAAAACAATGAGTGCTACTTGCTGCGGTTACAGACTGCTAGCTATGCCATATGCAATTTTAATTACTATTTGAAAGTATTGTTTGAGGTTCTCTTGTCTTTAAAGTTTCAAAACCTGGCTAAGAATATGCGTATCACGTTAAATCAGATTTCTTTGTGTTGTGGATTTGAGACCGTTGTGGGATGTTTCTGAGGTTCACTGAGATCTGTTTGTGGGCCTGAAGACCCTGAAGAGCTATTGTTTCCATGCTGTGACAAGTAACAGGCATGCTAGCATTGTAACTATTTTTGCAAACCACATACTCGGAATTCCTTGGTGTCCTGTGGCAGTTTGTCTTAGATTTCCTGCTTCCAGCACTGTGACTTTACAATGCTTCCTACAGGTTCATGGTCATGGCGGTGTTGGGGGTTTCTCTGTGGGCCTCACAGGCCATGGCAGTGACTGTGTGGTACACGCTGGGGTGGGTGCATATGGGGACACTGGGACCTGCTTGGAGTGTGCTGCCTCTTGTCCAGCCTGCTGTGGCCAAGACTTCTCAAATCAGATGGCAACAGTGATGTTTCAGACGTGTTCAGCTCTTGAGGTTAATGTAGGCCTGAGAACAAAGTGTGCTGGGTCAGCCTGAGGCTGTGGTGAGTCTTCTGGATAGTCAGACTCACAGAGGGGCTGTGAAATGTTCTCCTGGGCTGGTCCTTGCTCTGAGCAGGCAGTGTGGGCAGGGATGTGCTTCCAGAGGCTTGTTTAAAAGCCAGGGATACTTTATAATTGGAGGCAGCACAGTTGGAGAAAAGAGGCTGGAAGCTGTTCTTGTTAGGGCTGGGGACCTCCTCTTGGCAATGTGCAGTGGGTCCCAGCATCCCTCATGTTGGACAAACTAATCTGACGAGGAGCTCTTCCTTAGGGTACTGATTACTCTGAGCCTTCCTCAGCCTCCTGAATTTGCCTTATTTGCTCAGTCATGCCAGCCCTTGCAAGCACTGGATGTGCTGTGGATTTGCTGGTCATTCCGAGCAGAGTTTTGTCTTGGATTTTCCTGGGGGTTGAATGCAGAAAAGGTGAGTGCTGTGTTTTTTCCCCCTTCAGCCCTCTCTGACCTCAGGCTGGCCCTCCTGAAAGCACAGCCCCTGGTACGCAGAGCAGCAGGAGAGCCAGGGTCCATCATGTGCAGCATTACTCCTGCTTTTGCACCATGGGCCTGCCTGTCTGCTCTTTTTAGCCCCCTATACAGGATAGAAATAAAAATACCATCTAAAATAATATAAAGACAGAAGCAAGGTAGGTGCAGAAAGCCAGACTTCCTGTTCCAGCCCTGTCCCACAAAGGAGCTCAGGACAGAGCTGGGAGAAGAAGCTCTCTGAAGCACAGGGGAGTGGGGCCATGCTGTATGACATATGGACAGCCCCAATAGGAGCTTTGGTGTTGAATGGTACCATAGCTTGGCTTTTGGAAGATTTCTGAGTAGAAGGATCATTATCTGAGTCTGGGGTGTCACCTGGGCAGCAAATTTCAAGGGAACATAGTGGTTTGGAACAATGGAGGAAGATGTGAGGAGAGCTGCAGCCCATGTCAGCTGGCATCCTTGAGGAGGCTTGATGCTGTCAAGCTATTGCCTGAGTACCCCTTGCTTCATTTCCATGTTTCAGAACTTTTAAGAGTCAGGAAGGATGTGTTGCCTGTGTAGCTGTAAAGTCCTTGCCTGGCATGTGTGAGGCTGTGTTTGCCGAAGTGTACACTGCTGTGGATTGCTGAGGGGACCAGTGGGACAGCTAGGACAGTGATAGCAAGGTGTTGCAGGTATCAGGGCAGAGCAGGACCCTGTAGGAGCAAGTGAGTCCTACCAGCTACGAGTCCTGCTTGCCAGGATCCTGCACTTGAGATGTGCATTAGTACTTGTTTGTTGTGCTCCTAACTGAATCCAGCTACTCCTTGGGTGCCAAACACTTGATAGCCAGCTCCCACCATGTGCAAAGGGTGCTCAGAACATCTCCTGGTTTGGCTTCATCCAAGTGCTCTCATTCTTCTGGGTGGCTGTTGGAGCACAAGTTTCCTAGTCTAATAGTGGTGTTTCAGCTGCATATACAAAAGGAGTCCGTGGTGCTGTGCTTATGTTGCCCAGCACGTGCATCAGTCAGGCTGCACTTGAGGGTAAGGGCACAAGTGTTCGTTTTGTTTGCTCAGAGCTACATTTCAGCAGGTGGTGTTGAGCAGGCTGGTAATTGGATACTTTGGTGTAGAGACATGTATGGTGTAAAGTCTGGAAAGGCACTTTGGCTTTCATGCCAGCATCCACTTCTCCTGGCCTGCAACAGGATGTAGGCAATGGCAGTCTGTCTTTCTATCAGGTATGATCTTGAAAAAGCATCCTCAGCAGTGGCCCAAATGTGGTGGCTTTGTCCTGGACAGTCCTTGGGGCTGCTCACAGCTGTCTGTGACAGTTCCAAAAGGCAGTGCTACCTCCCAAATGCTGTGGCTTCCAAATGTTGTGTTCCTTTGTCTCTGCTCATGTGGATGAGTTAATGTCATGCAGGGGTGCTGGGCAACACACCTTGGCTGAGGCTCTGTGCTCCCTAAGCTCCAACTCAGATGCCCTGCAAGCTCTGTGGCTAAGCCAGGCTGAGAGTAGTAGTTTGCACATGCCTTTGGGTATATATATATCCCTGTTACCCTGTTATCCCTGTTTCCACTCTAGAGCTTTATTCCTTTTTCTTCATATATTGATCTCCTCTCCCAGGCTTGGCAAGCATGTATTTGCAATGCTAGTTAAAAGTTGTCCTCAAGCCCTGGATATCTTGTCCCTTTACAGGCTGACTAGTCAGAGCCACTGTGACTTCTCTGTGCCTTTGCTGTCATCTCATTTTCAGTGTCCCTTTTTCTCTGAAGATCATATTGAGAAAATCTTCTCCCATTTCTGAGGGAAAGCAGAGGTGAACCACTCTGCAGGATGTGTGCTGGATGTAGCTGTGTGTACAAATGAGATATGATTGCTCCTTGCAGGAAGCTGTGGTTGCTTTCACAGGGTGCTTGTGGTACTGGTGTTGGGACTGCATGGGTGCAGTACTGTGCATGTCCACAGGATACTAGGAGCACATATTAGTGAGCTTCAGCCTTTGAACTGGGAAAATCAGTCCTCCAGCTGCAGAGGAAACCTTGACCACTTGTATGGAAAGGCAGGTAGGAGAGGGAGAACACATGGTCAGTGCTGGTCTTGGGTTGGTGTTGGCTCAGTTGTGGAATTTCTGATAATGTTCTTGGCTTCTGCATAGATACTGCAACTCCTGGAGGAGCCCAGGCAAGAGCAAGAGGAAATAATGACATGATGTGGATTGAGTCTGGTGTAGGGATGGCTTCTGCTTTCAGAATAATAAAAATAAATCCAAGGGAGGAGGATAGTAACCTGATGTGCCTCAAATTGTGTAACTGAAAACGTCATTGCTAGCAGCAGATGCTGTGTAGAGGCCAAGCCACAGCGACTTGGGCTGCTCATGGAGCGGGACAAAGCACAGCTTTCAGCACTGCTCTGCTCATCTCTTGAAATGCAAAAAGACAGTTCCTAGTGCGTGGTCAGCCTGCCAGCATGTGCCATGTTGCTCTGTGTGGGCATAGTGCCTGGCACTTGGGGCTCGCTGAGGAGGTTGTGCCTCCTGGAGGACTTGTCCTTGACTGCTGAAAGTGCTTGATGCCTGCCTGGTGCAAGAGTTTTGAAGGCTGGCAGCACAGGTGTGGGGCATGCATCAGTTAAAAGGTGTAAAAAGGCATGAAAACTTGAGCATGGAGAATGAAAACTCACCAGTTGTGACCATGGTGGTAAACCTGCAGTGCTTGCATGATGTGCTAGTGAGAACATGTTGATCTCCCTATGAAAACCATAAGCTTATTTAGAAAATTGGGCTGTCTCATTTGAGATTAGAGTTCCTCTTTAATCTGCCAATTCTTAATTAGTATGGAAATAGCTTGTTAAGTGGGATTCTCTGTGCGTATATATCTGCATACCAGTATGGTGATGCTCCTTAGCAGGTGATGTGCTTCCCTTTAGGATGATGGATCTGAGACCAGGCAGAATGCTCTGGATGCAGCAGGCAAAAGCAGACCATAGCACCAGGCAGACATGGTTGTGTCCCTTTTCTCCTATCCAGCTTGTCCCCTAGGAGATGATGGGAAGAGATGCTTGCTCCACAGGATTATTACACAATCACAGAGTATTCTGAGTTGGAAGGAACCCACAAGGTCGAGTGCAGCCGTTAAATGAATGGCCCATGTGGGGATCAGACCCACAACCTTGGCATTATTTATACCATGCTTCAACCAACTGAGCATTATGAACAGTACAGTGTGTTAAATGCTGCAGGTTCCCTGGTGTCTGGGCACAGAGCTGGCCATAGTGACTCTTGCCCCTGCCAGCACAGTTTAAAGGAGCTTCCACATACCAGAATGGCATGTCATCCTGGGATCTAGAGCAGGGCCTTGCGAGGACCTGGAGTGCTGCCATCCTCTCAGGGTGCCCTCTCTGTGTGCAGTCAGGAGACCAAGGGCTCTCTGCTTACACCTGTAGTGGCTTTGTAGGGCCTCTTCTTGCATTTGGAAGACTTAGCAGGTGATTGGAGTAGGTATCCTGGTTAGAACCATTGAATCATCCAAGTTGGGAGAGACCTTTTAGATCATCAAATCCAATGGCCCACCCGGCACTACCATTGTAACCCCTAAACGACATCACTGAGTGCCTGATCCAGCCCGTTCTTAAATACTTCTGGAGATGGTGACTCTACCTCCCTGGCAATTTGTTCTGGTTCCTGACCACCCTAACAGTGAAAAATTTTCTTCTAATATCTAATCTGAATTTCCCTGTCTCCAACTAAGGCCATTTACTCTTGTTCTCTCACTGCAGGCACAGCAAAAGAGACCAGCCCCCATCTCCGTACAACCTCCTGTCAGGGGGTCGGAGAGAATGATGAGTTCCCCCCCCCTCCCGGGAGCCTTCTCAAGACTAAACAAACCCAGCTCCCTCAGCTGTTCCTGATACATTTTTTATAGACCCTTCACAAGCCATGTTGCCTTTTGCTGGACATGCTTGAGGACTGAGGTGTCCTTTTGTACCCTTTTGAAGTGAGGGGCCCAAAACTGAACATAGTACTTGAGGTGCCTCACTAGTGACAGGTACAGGGGTTTGGTCACTTCCCTAGTCCTGCTGGGAAGTGACCAAACTGGCCTTCTTGGCTGCCTGGGCACACTGCTGGCACCCCCACGTCACTTTTGCCAAACAGTTCTCAAGCCACTCCTCCCCGAGCCTGGAGCTGCAGGGGGTTGTGAGTGTAAGGGCCCAAGTGTAGTACCTGGCACTTCACCTTACTGAACCTCACACACTTGTCCTTAGCGCATTGATTGAGTTTGTCCAGGTGTTTCAGTAGAGCCTTCCTACCTTTGAGCTAATTAAGTGTATCTTGAGGTTAAACTGTCTTCTCTGGGACTAACTGATATCCCAGCCTTATTTTATCAAGACAGATAGCTCCAGTTCTATGGAAATACATGGGTGTATGGTGGGTGTGATACTGTTGTGTGCCTGTCACTAGCTGGAACGAGAGGACAGAGCATACAGAAGGCCTGTCTGCTGGTTTGGGACCACTGCTGACAGGCCACGTGTTCTGGGGCTGGTCTGGCCCTTGCTCTGCTTGCTGTGCCAAGCAGCTGGGCTCTGAAAGCAATGGGACATGAATGCCTGTAATGTCTGTGTAGAGCTTGGTATGCTCAAGCTGGGCACTTGACCGAGGAAGAAGTACCTATATATGTTTCCTCTTGGTTCTTTGAGAGAGAGGAGGGTCTGCCCATTCTGTTCCTGTCCAGTGCTGGCTGTGGCCTGAGCTGAGCACTTTCAGGGCACTTTGTGGCTCTGGGTAGCCTTTGATGTTGAGAAGAGGAGGCACATGGCCTGGTAGCTGCCTCCTGCCAATATCAAAGTGGGCGCTGTGCAGGGGGCCCCTCTGGGTTTGGCTCTGTCCCCCACAACTATCCATGGGTGTGAGTCAGTAGAAACAAAGGTCTGTGCCAAGAAGTGACTGCGACTGCTCTGCTTCGGTCAGGGAGAAACCCCCTCCCATGCTCTGCTCTCATGTCCTGTCTTGAACCTGTGCCTCTGTCTCCTCTGGTCCGGATTCTCATTCAGAGCAAGCCAGTGGGCTGGCCAAGAGGTGCTCCTGCATTGCCGTGTGCCAGTGTTCACTCGCCCAGTGCCTGGGCTTCTGTGCTGCCTCTTGCAAACCCCCAAAGCCAGGGGTGGCCTGCAGCCTGCCACATCCAGGGAACTGCACAAGGCCTTCCTTGATACTGACTTAAACTTGGGAAAAGTTATTTGTGAGTCATGTGCACCCTGGAGAAAACAGATAGTAGGAATGGGCAGGTTATCCTGCCTCACAGCCTGGTCCAAAGGTGCCCTGGTGTCATGATTTGACACTGGCCCAACACAAGGGACCCGTGAAAGCTGCTTGCTCACCTTCCCCTTCCCCACCTGGGCAGTAGAGAGAAAAAAATTAACTTCATGAGTTGAGATAAGGACAGGATAAATACTTCAAGGGCTAAACAGGTTCAAAGTTGCAAAGTGAGTTTATTACCAACAAAATCAGAGGAGGATAATGAGAAGTAAAATGAGCCCTTAAAAACACCTTTTCTTCCCCCAGCCCCTCCCTCCTTCCCACCAACAGTGCAGGGAGACAGGGTGTGGGGGTTTGGCAGTTATGAACTGACCCAAAGTTTTCCTCCACTGCTCATGGAGAGGAGTCCTTCCCCTGGGAGACTGTGGGGTCCCTCCCACGGGAGAGTTCTCTGTGAACCTCTTGGCCATGGGACCAATCTCACAAGCAGCAGTCTCACATGTCCTAAACTGCTGCAAGGTGAGTCCCTCCCAGGGCACACAGTCCTCCCAAAACTGCTGTGACATGGCTCTCTTTTCCGTGGAGTGCAGTCCTCCAAGGACAGGCAGCTCCAGCCTGGAAGCAGGGCCATCTCTCCACTGGGACTCCCATTGGCTCACAGCCTCCTCCAGGCATCCACCTGCTCCAGCGTGAGCACCTCTCCATGGGTGGATCTCTGCATCTCCACGGATCCCCATGGGCTGTGGGTGGATCTTTGCATCCCCCATGGATCCCCGGGGGCTGCAGGGGCACAGCTGCTTCACCGTGGTTTTCACTGCAGCCTTCAGAGGAATCTCTGCTTCAGTGCCTAGAACATCTCCTCCCCCTCCTTCTCCACTCACCTTGGTGTCTTCATGTTTCCCTCACATGTTCTCACCTCCTCCTCTTCTCTGGCTAAAAGAAAAAAAATTGTGTGCCTTTGTTTTAATTTTCTTCTTTGATGTGTTACCACAGTGTCATTACCAACCTCTTTAATTGGCCCAGCTTTAGCCAGCAGCATGTCCATTTTCAGAGCCATCAGGGATTGGCTCTGCCAGACATGGTGGAAACTTCCAGCAGTTTCTGTCACCTCCCTGCTACCAAAAACCAGGCCATGCAAAACCAATACACATGGGAAGAAGAATATGAGGCTACAGGTAGAGGGCTGCTTTGGCAGTAGGGGCCTGGCTCTCCTTTCTGCTGGAGAGCCCAGGAACATCCCTGTCTCCCACAGCCACTCTTGGGAGCACTGGGTGTATGGTAGAGCCCAGCTGCCTACTCCTTATCCTGGTGAAGAAGCTGTGCTTGGTCTCCTGCCACTGCTGCTGAGGCTCATGAAGCAAAGCTGAAGCTTGTTCTTCTGGGCAGCTGACTCCTGCGACTGGCTGGCCTTCCCTGCCTGCTGCCTTTGTCCTGCCATCCCAGGCAGGGGGTAAAAAACTACCGGGTAGCAAAAAACCCCAGAGCAGGGGCAGTAGCCACAGTGCTGGGTGCTATGCAGCAGCAGCCCAGCTCCTGAATAGGGCAAGGGAGAGGCTCCCCAGGATTTCTCACTGGTGCTGGCTGGTCCCTACGTCTGGACTGTGTAAGGGGGCAGCCCTTAGCCGGAAAACAAGGGTGTTCCCATGTGCTGGTGCTGCACATATTGACTCTGGGCTTCCCATAGCAGAGCAGCAGTAAAAGCAAGCCAGCAAGTCCAGTCACAGTGCCAAAGCAAAATAAAAAAACAGCAAAATGATTTTTAGTCAGTGATACAATCTGTGTGGTCAGTCCAATAGACCGTGCAGAAAATGGAAAAATTGCCCCTCACCTTGCCTCAACTCCCTCTGGAAATCCCAGCCTGGCTCCCATTTGTGGTGATAGTCCTGGAGCCAGGGAGGATGGGGATGGGGTGAGGACAGCTGCTGGGAATAAGACAAAACAAATCAAAAACCCCCAAAATTATATAGGATAATAAACCATCCCCAAGGCACTTAGTCATGTGAAATAAGTCCTGTGTCATCCTGTTCACAAATGCCTGCTCATGTTGTGGTGCCTTTCCTTACTCCCACCTAGCCTGACTTAGAGATAGACCACAATGGCCTGGTCTGTGCCTTGTAGCCAGGATCAAAGTTAGAAGCCTTTGCCTCTTGTTTTCAGTATGGTGGCATGAGCCATGGACCAGCATCAGCATGCAGAATTGGTCACCTCTTGCTGGCGTGAGCAGAGCTCACCTGTAGGACCTGTTGGGTTTTGGAGTTCCTGTCAGGGAGAGAGACACGGTGGAGGTATGGGGGCTCACTAGGGCTGGCCTGTGGGTGGGCAGCAGTGCAGGCTGTGCCCTTGTGCCAGCGAGTCTGACAGCTCGTGGCTCATGGAGTGGGGTTTGCATGGTACCAGAGGGAAAGGCGAGGCAGGTGTTTGTGGGATTTCTGTCTTAAAACACTTGTCAAATACTTTTGAGCTCTTTGGCACCTATTGCTGGTACTGTGGAGCAGACAAATGCTGAGGGTTGGCTGTCCAAAAAGTGTCTACTGCTGACAGCTCTGTTGAGTGTACCGTGGCTGGAGCTGCTGTGGGGAGGGCATGGACTGTGACCTCACCCTGTCCCCTTGACTGTCACAGCATGCTTGTCCTGGGGAGCTGCAATGATGCCCCATTACCCAGGATCGGTGCTGTTTCCAATGTTGACCCTACTTGTGGCGGGGCTGCTCCTGGTCTTCCTGCCACCACAGCACTGGTGAGAGGGAGGCAGTGAGGCCAGAGAAATCAGGCCTGACAGGTGTGTGCCAGCTCTCCAGCTGGCCTGGTCCTAAGGCTGCATGCAGCCTAGGAGGCGGTGCTGGGTGCCGTTCCTCTGCGTTGGGGTGTAGCTGCTCTGGCAGTGCCTGGGAGCTGTGGCCATTGTAGACACCAGCTAAAAAGTGCTGCTGGCCAAGCTGGACCACAGCCACTGTTGCAGGGAGCCTGAGGGAACACTGCCCAGAGAGCTGTCATGGTGCTGCATTGCCACAGACCCCTCATTTGTCCACCAGAGCGGGTCGGTGTGGGATCCTGGTCGCCTCTGGCACTAAGGTGCTGCTAAGAGCTGGACTTGCAACTGCAGCCCCTCTGATCAGGCCTGGTGTGGGGGAATTGCTTGGAAATGACCCCTCCCTCAGCCCATCCTCCTCGAGGGCTGCAAGATGAGTGCCACTCAAGCAGGGTCTTCCCTGCTGCAGGGGCGCAGGCCTGGGGACACCGCCAGCCCGGCCCCAGCACTGCACCAGGGGGTGCTTGTGGGCAGACATGGCTCTTCTACTCCTTGCTTGCCCCATCGTCATCCCTATGGCAGCTCTTCCATGGTCACAGTCATAGGGCTTGCAGCCCGCCTCAAGTTCCTGCATCCTCTCCAGTCTCTTTCTACTGTCACTGCTGCTTGACAGAGGCTAGTTTGTTTGCTTCCCTCTGCTGCTGCAGGGCTGGCAGCATGCAACATGTCTCTCAGTGGGGCCTGGGCTATACCTGGGGCTCTGAGGAGTTGGAGTGTGTTCTGTGCTAGTCCCAGGGTGCCGCTTCTTGCCAAGACTGTGGCGGCCATGTTGGTCTTGGCCAGTGGGTTTCAGGCAGCATTGAGCTGTGGTGATATCTGTGGTTGGGTTCTTGCTGAGGCTCAGCAGAGAAGATGTCCCCAAGCTTGTCACTGTGAGTTTCATTCTGGCAGATTTGTTGCTCTGAGCAGCCCCGGGGCTGGCTCGGTCTCCTGTAGGGGTGAATGGAAGGATCAAGTGCCTCTGGTTCAGCAATCTTGTCATTGTGAATTTTTTTTGTATTGTGTCTTGCAGAAATAACATTCATCCCAGATTTGATGATAATGAAAATACAGAAAAAAGAAAAGCAGGTTTGTGACCCTCTCTCCTTCTCCCAATTCATCTGTCAAGGCCTGAGGACCATGTCCCACATGGAAATTGTTGCAATTGATGTGTGGTGGGAAGGAGGCTGGGGGAGTATTGTCTTGAATTTACAGACAGGGGTGCAGTTCAGCTCCTTGAAATTTGACCTGAGTTGCACCCCAGAGTGGGTGAGCCTGATGAGGCAATTGAACAAGGTGGGGTTTATCTTCAGTAATGGAAATGCTCTTGACTTGTTGCTGTCCCCAGTGGAGGAACAGCCTTTCATTTTGTCTCAAAGTCCATAATATTGGTCTTGCTCTAATCTCATTACAAAACCACATGTTTGCTGTGATTACTGTTACTAACATGATACACCAGGACTAAAAACAGCTGGGAGGTTCAGGAAGATCATGTCTGGGAGCTGTGAGAGCTTGGACAGGGGAGAATTTTCTTCCCTTACTCAGAAAAAAATCCCATCTCACAAAACTGTCATTTCTGGATTGCTGCATTAGATCATAACAACCTGCTGCTCCCAGAGATTTATGAGCCAGTGGTCTCTGTATTAACTGCATGCAGGGGAAGAGCCTGACCACTGGCCCTCTTCTGAGGGAAAGGACCTGTTACATGCATGGAGTGTTGCTCTGCCTGCGGGGCTGAATTATGGCTGGAGGTATAAAACAAATTGGTCTGCCTGAAGCTAATTTGTGTCTGTGCTGCTTTTAATGGGAAACATTAAAGTAAGCACTGAGCTAAGGGATAAATCTGTTTGAGAGCACAAGCCAGTGCCATTTCTAACCAGCTCTGAAGCAGTGTGTGCTGCTCAGGGCACCCCAGATCACGCTGCCATGGCGGGTTGATGAGAGGAGGAAGGGAGGGAAGTGTTTCAAAGAGGTCAGTGTGCTGTTCTGGGCTTGCAGCAAGGCAACTGCTGCAGATATTGAAAGTAGGTGTTCAGAGTACCAGTACTGTAGGAAGTAGTGAGTTTAGCAGTGTGTCCTAAACATGCTGTGAAGAAGCAGAGCCAGCCTCAAGGTGAGGAGGAGGAAGTGACCATGGAAGGTCTTGTGTATACCAGCATGGCTGGATTGCTCCTGATGGGGCAGTGCAAAGACCTGGAGGAGAGCAGGATGCTTTGGGGTGTGGGTCTGTGATCTCCCTCCTCTGATAGCAAAGCCCAGGTAAGAAATTCATGCCAGTCATTGGGCTAATATAGCAGTTTTGGGTGCTCTGGAAACGGCATGGGCTTTAAGCTCAGCAGAACCATCCTCCCCCACCATTTGGAGATTCTAGAAGGCTCAACTGACAAATTGTTTTCTTTAGGTGCTGCTGCAGATAAAATCTGGGAGGGAGATAAAGGTATGTGGTCTGAACAAGGAGCGGTAGAGTTCCATCTCTATGAGCTCTCTAAGCCAGCAGCAGTGTAGGACAATCCTTGCAGCATGTCAGGGTGGGGTGCAGCATTCCCAAATTCAGAGTCTGGAAGAAAGCCTGGCTGAGCAGGGCTCCTATGGGCAATCTCAGTGCTTGATTGAGGGGTGAAGGGGTGGGTGGCTCCGTGTAATGCTCAGGTGAGCAGCACTGGGGGCAAAACTAGCAAGGGGTGCTCTTCCAAATCACTCTGGGCAGCTGAGCCCAGGAGTGCCTATGCCAGGTAAACACACTTCTCATGGCGCCAAGGGGGCTGTTGCCTTCCACTGAAGTCTCTCTGGAGAAGATGAGATGCTTATGTGGTTCCATGGCTCTCAAAAGTCATGTGTTTCCCTGCCAGCCTCTCACCTGCAAAAGCTCCATGTTGGTCATCATGTAGATGTAGGTTCAGGCCCAAGGATGGAAAAGTTGGCAAAATGCTGGTACCCTTCTTATTGGTGAGGGATGGCAGCTGTCAGCTGCTTTTGAATAAAAGTACTGGATGTGCTCTCTTTTTTCCCAGGCCCTTGGCTGTCCTACGCCAGTGCTTTGTCCTGCCTATGTCCACTGTCAGTGGATTAGGAAACCCGTTCTGGAGAGATAGGGTCTCAGAGTGGGCTGTCGGGGGAGGAGCTCCTCTCTGTGCCCTCTTGGTGCCCCCCCGCAGCAGTGCCTCTCTCCGTGTGCCAATTATGATAGTTTGGGGTGCAGGACAATGCCAGCTGAGGGACTGTTGTTAGCAAAGGCAGGGGGCTGTTTCCACAACTTTTTCTCCTTAGTTTAGTAATGCACAAAAAATCTGGTACATGTGTCACCAAGCTGTGACTAACTCGTGAAACGTGTCACTTGTCTCATGACTTACAAGTTTTCATGCCAGGGCTCCTTGTCTGCTGGTGGAGGTGGGACAGGAGTGCCTGGTTACTCCCAAGAGCAATGACAAGTGATGGCTCCTTTGTGGGCTCAGCACCATCATTTGCCTCTCCCATCTGTGTCCTGCTTGTCCCTGGGCACTGAAAGGTCTTCTATTCCTTATTTCTGCCAAACTCTGGCTTGTTAAATAACCAGAGAAATAATGAACTAAAATAAATGCAGTTATCCCACAGTACCTGTAAATCTTCTTATTCTACTGCCATGGAAATGCACCCATCATGCATGGACTGTGAGGGCAGAGCAGAATTGCATTGGAGACAGAGAGATGGAAAGTCCTTAGCCTTTTTCTGGTGGGGTCTTCTGACTTTCCAGCCTGGGCTTGGAAATGGCAGGAATGGCTGGCTCCCCTGCAGTGTGCAGACAGCCGCGGGAGGCAGTGGGGAACAGCCCAGGGCTGCAGGCACCATGTGGCTTCTGGGCAGCCTTTGCAAGAGGGAGGCCCCTGGGAGCCCCTGGGGGAGCTCTGCTTGCCTTTGCTTCAAGCACTCACTGCATAACATGAAGGATTTTCCTGAATTTTATGGGTCTGTTTATGTGAAAGTGAGCTTTGCTGTCTCACGTACTGCAAATGAAGTTGGGGTTTTTTACCAGAGTTCCCCGAGGCTGGAGCGGGATCCTGAGCACTGGGAGGCAGCACAGGGGCGGAGCTGGCCAAACCCCGGGGCACTTGTAGCTCTATTCCAGACTGTGTTTGTGGGGGTTTTTTTGGTCTTGGTGAGACTGTCAGATGGTGACCCCCAGCACTGGGTGCATGGAGGAGTTTTGGGCACTCGCTCTGTGAGGGGGAAGGGTGGGGGGAGCAGTGAGCTTCCAGGGTGCCCTTCTCCTGCACACACAGCTAGGAGTGCTGGGTCTTCCCCAGGGTCCAATGGCTGCACAGGCTTTCCTCCTTGCCTGAGAGAACTGGGTGGGAAGGACAGCCTGGACTGCCCAGTGCAGAGGCATTGCCCTCTGCCCCACCTATTCCCTGTGTTAGGGTGGTAGGTGTATGTGTGTCCGCTGCTAGGGCTGGCCCAGTCACCAGCCATTTTTGAGGGCTGCGTTGTGGTGGAGTATCTTGGGAACAGAGGCAGTCCCCACCTCCATCACGCACATCCCGTGGTGATTGCGGAGCCTGCTCGGAGACATGATGGAAGGTGGCACTTGTGTATTTTCCGCTTCTTGCTGCATCGGATTAAGAGCTGGAAATGGCGTGTGGACACTGGGCAGCCAGAGCACAACAGCCCAACCTGTGCACACCACTGGTGGGGATGGCGCTGCTGGAGTGTTTGGCTCACCAGCCTGCCAAAATGCTCTATGTGAAAGAAGCTGCCTGTTTTGCTCCTGTTGGGCTATGTGACCAGCTGTGGATAGACCAGGCTGGTGATGGCCAGTCTGACCATCTCAGGGAGGCAGAGCTGTGTCATGGTGCCCGTCCTAGACTGCTGTTGGAGCAGCAGGCTGGCTGGTGGCTTTGGTCAGTGCTGAGTGGGAAAATTGGCACTGGGGGTGCTGGGCAGCCCACAGGCATCAGTCTCCAGGCATCATGATTTCCAGCCTGAAGAGCATGGAAACCTTTGATGGCCCGTGCAATCAGGGTCCCTGTGGACACTCCACATACAGAAGAGATCTCTGTGGGGTTTGATGTGTGCCCTAGGCCCAAGAACAGGCTTCTGCAGAGCTCTCCTAGCACGCTGCAGGAATGCTTGGCCAAGCCTGCAGCAAACAGGGCTTGAATGGTCCTTGCACATAGGTGCAAGATGGCATGTGGCATGGCCACTGCTGCTGGCTGCAGTCACACTGCCTGGCAAGACTGTGTTGTGTGGATGTCATCTGAGCCTGATTCCCGGGGGAGGTGGATCTGCCGTTGGTGTTGCGATCATTAGGAGGGTTCATCTGTAGCCTCCTTGCTGGACAGAGCTACCATTCAGATACTGAGGCTGTGGCAGAGCTTTGCCATGCTGGGAGAGCAAAGTCTGCAAGATGGATTATGGAGTGGGCATGAAGCTTTTGGTCTTTTCTCCTTCCCACACCCAAACTCATGGGATAATGCGGAGTTTGGATATGGATCAGGCTCCAACACCCAGCAGTGCGGATGCAACATCTTCATCCCCATCACATCTCCTGGCAGTGCTGACATGTGACTTCCACCATGGGGATCCACAGGAGCTTCTCTACTCCTGCCTCTCACAGATATTATTATTATTATTATTAATACTAGTAGTAGTAGTGGTGCTGGTGCTGAAAGTGCATAAGCTGTATAAATCAGTGCTACCTTTATGGGGCAGCAGATGTTGCTGCTTCCCCTCCCCACCTTCGCTTTGCAGTTTCCTCTTCTCCACTCTTGTTCCCTTTGCAAGTACCTGACGCAGGCAGATGAGGCTGAGGGTTTTGTCCCTGGCTTACTGTGGGCAGTCCCACTGGCCTTGCCCTGAGCAGGTGTGGGGAAAACAGCTGAATTTCACTGCTCCTCAGCTCCTATGCATGTGCTAAGGGGAGTTTGTAAACTGTCCCTTCACATCCCTGTGAACCCAGCTTTCCTGGAGGGCTTGCAGAGGGTTGGGGGTGCTGTGTGAGCCTTGTGGGCTGGAGCAGCCAGTGCATCCCACAGTCTCAGTGGTTTGGGAGAGGGGAGGGAGCCCTTTGAGGAACAGGGGCAGGAGCTGCTTTACCTCCCAACTCCTGGTGATGTTTTCCCCCAAATCTTGAATAAGAACTCAGGATTCAAATTGAGACAATAAATGGAACAATACAATCTTAAGTTAAGGAAACACACCACACCATTAAGGCCCACCTTGACCTTGGTTTTGCCCTAGAATGGGGTCGTGCAATTATAAGTGCCCTTTGTTAGCCTCCACAGCTCTCTGGGGAGGTTTTAAACATTTTCTTTCTCCTGACCTTATCTTTGACAGTAGTTAGACACATGGAACAAGACGTCGTACTCCAGCTGATGCTGAGGGACTGTATGAAATGCAATTTATAGAAGATACCTCGGTGAATAAAAAAAAATTACCTGAAAGTGTATTCTGTAAGTGTGAAATCATTACAATTATCACCAAAAAAAGGCCAGTTCAGAGTCAGTGAAAAGGTGTGGTTCTAGGGGTAAAAAGTGTTCTGGGGAAGCAGAGGCTGCTTGGATTGGGTTACCAGAGATTCAGAGATGGTCCTCGTCTACCAAAACCTGGAAGTCATCATCTTTACTTCTTCCCCACTCCAAAATACCCAGAAGCAACAAAGCTGCTTGCTTAGGTGGACGTGTAAAAAGTTATGTAGAATGGGCAGTTGAATGGAAAATTATGTTACTATTTAGTTTTAAAAAGTGATAGTAAGAAAATGAGCACATACTCTGTGAATTTAAAAGTAAACCTGTAGCAAGGCAGGGTCATCACATTAGGAATGACTAAAGACATGTAGTCTAATAACAAATATTTTTCCAACCCTTTCAGGATTTAAAAAGCTTTTAAGAGAAGTCACAGGGTAAGTATGGTGAGGTCAAGTGAGGGCTCATGGAAACTGAGCATTGGCAGAAGAGCTCAGTCAAATAGGTTCTCTACCCAGAGCCATCTCTGATGCCAGAGGCATTAGAGGGTTGCCCTTGAAGGATTTGGTAAAGACATTTTTAAGCAAAGTAACAAGTTATCTGTTTTGAGGGTCTTTTCTCTGGAATTGTAAAGGAACACGATGAGATTTGGGAATTGCTAATAAATAGCATTGGGGCCATGACCCATTAGGGCTATGGAAGGGAAGAGGGGAGTAAATGTGAAACTAAAGGCCAATAGGTTCACTTAGGTATTGAGTAAATAGTTAGGAACTATAATAAACACTTTGTTTCTGGAAATACTACACTGGTGAATAGTCAACATGACTTTTGCAAAGCAGTTAGTCCTTGCGATGTCTTGGAGATTTTAAAGATAATTGGGTCACAGGGCTGAGGTTGAGCTGGGCTGGTGCAAAGCTCAGGGGCTCCCAACCAGCAGGTAAGGAAGTTTCTTGCCCAATGCTTGTAAACACATGAAGCGTTGTCCTGATAAAAGGTCTTTCTTTAAATTAGTGACTGGTTAAAGGCAAGGAAGCCAAAAACAGAGAAGATGTTGCTGTTTATACAGCACGAATCAGGGAAGGAAGATGCTGGCTGATTCCTGCAGTCATCTGAGATGCTGAAATGGAAATTGAGGCTGAAAAGTTGAGGAAAGTCTCATGCCCAGTAAAGTATGGGAGAACCAGCTATGCACATGTTGTCACGGCAGGCTGTCCCTGCTCCTGGAGGAGACTGTAAAGCACTGGCAGATTTTCGCATCATTTGACCCAGTTGTCCCAGGGTGCATTCAGTGGTTCATAAAGGAAAAGGAACAGAGCTACTCCTATTCTGTGGTACCTCTGATGCTACGTGCTTCCTACCGCCACCCCATAGCCATTTGGGTTGGAAGAAGTGCTGAGCCAGGATAAGGCAGGTGGCCTGAGAGCTGGCCCAGCCCTCCTGCGAGGAGAGTGATTTGTCTCCTATGCTTCAGCTGGGCCAAGACAGCTCTGCAGGGCGAGGATGGCAAAACTGAATTGTACAAAACGTGCGACAAGGAAACCCCCTCACACCTTGAGAAGCAGAAGACACTTAGAAGGGCAGCAGGATTTAGCCAAAATTAGTGATTTTCCCCAAAATCTTATTCGTTTGTAGTACTGAATGCCCTCAGGTACTTTGGCACCCAGGTTTACAGGTGGGTTCATTGTGCTGTGGGTGCAGCCTGTTGTTGGACCAGCCTGGGCAGACGGGATACAGAGATGCTGCCTGCCCTGCCCCACTCCTGCATCTCAGGGTCAGCATTGCCTAGAGCAGCCCCCAGCTGGTCTGGAGCAGCCCAGAGCAGCCTGCATTGCCCTGCTGTGCTGCAGCCTGTCCCAGGGCTACGATTTGCCAGGTTTAGGCTCCTGCCGCCACATGTGTTCCTCCTCTGTGAAGGGGATCTGAGTATGGTGATATGTCAGTGCTGGCCATGGCTGCAGACACAGTGGCCAGTAGCCCAGTCACAGCAGTGGGCAGCCTGTTGGCTCATGGACACCTGTGTCTCAGGCCACTCAGGGCAAGGTTGCTGCAGCAGCAGATTTCCTGCAGTGAGTGCTGGGTTCCCATCAGTGTGACACCAGCCCTTCAGCCTCTCACCCTTTGGAAGCAGAGGCGGTTTCCCTTGCAGCACAGGGGCAGCAGCTGATGTTCCGGCAGCAGCTGCATGGGGACAGTGAGCTCCTACCTGCCATGAGGAATCAGTCAGGCTGCCGCAGGCAAAGCAGTGAGGGTGCTTTGGAGCCATGCAGGAGCACAAGCTGGCACTGCTTTCTTAGGCTTTTCCTGTTGACAAGAAGCCAGGATAAACTGAACCTCATCAAGGGGTAGTAGAAAAAACCCATTCCCTGGCTCATGGCAGTGTGCCAGGCACTCGCTGCAGACTGTAATTGGCAGCACTGTCCTACATGCATGGCAAGAGCTTGCTGTAGGCTTCAAGAGTGTAACATGAAGCATTTTACCCTCAAGACAAATCAAGCAGCTTTGGGAGTCTGGTTTCTGGGCTGGCAGCATTTGGTGGGAAGCAGCCTGGTCCCCCTGCCTCTCTATCCGTGTGCTGCCTGTGCAAGCCCCAGCTGTGTGCCTGGGTCCCACAGGCTGGCATTTGATGGCCCATGGCAGGGCCTGCACCAGAGGCTTCTGTTTGCTCCAGCTGGAGGCCATCACTGCTGAACGAGACCAGCACTGCTCCTGGGACAAGGCAGGCTGTGACACCTGATGCCCACAGGGATCCCAGGCCAAGGTGCTGACACTGAGTGTTAGGGAAGCAGACTTCCAGCTCTTCAGGGAGGTAGTGAGATGATTCCCTGGGACACTGCCCTCTGGGACAAGGAACAGAGCTGGCAGATCTTTAAGGAAGTGTAGATCAGGTATCAATCTCTAGATCAACCCAGTCTGAGGCAGGAACAGACTGAGAGCAGCCCTGCTGAGAAGGATTTGGGGGTGCTGGTGGATGAGAGGCTTCACACACCCGGCCGTGTGCGCTGGCACCCAGAAACCAACCGTGTCCTGGGCTGCATCCAAAGAAGAGTGGGCAGCAGGTCCAGGAAGGGCATTCTGCCCCTCTACTCCCCTCAGGTGAGGCCACACCTGCAGTGCTGCATCCAGCTCTGGAGTCCTCAGTGCCAGACAGACATGGACCTGTTGGAGCCAGCCCAGAGGAGGCCACCCAGTTATCAGAGGGATGGAGCACCTCTCTTACGAGGAAAGGCTGAGAGAACTGGGTTTGTTCAGCCTGGAAATGAGGAGGTTTAGGGGTGACATAATTGCAGCCTTCCAGTTCCTAAAGGGGGCTTACCTAAAGGAGTGATACTAAAATTGTCTGGATAGAAACTTTGCAACACAGTTTTGAGTATTAGAGGCAGAATCTTTATTGCCGCATGCTGGTAACTTAGGGGGATGCTTCCTCCATTCCAGTGGGATGAGTGTTGGGTGAACAGGGATTTTATCATACACACTGATTACATATTCATTAGCTAACCCCCCTTCCTTGGCTTTATTTTACATTGTCACACTCCTTATCAGAAGTCCTTATTAGATTCTTTGGGGTCCATCTTCAACTTCTGGTGTCCATTTTAGGTGGCTGTTCCTTGATCCCTGCTTTTGAGCACGCGCGGTATTGTTGTTTTGCATGACTTCTGCTTTGTCAGCCTTGCAGACCTGAGCTGACATCCTGCTTGCGTTCTGCATTTTTTGTGTTTGCCTATTTCACATCCTTTATCTATTTCTACAAGGCTGTGCTGTTGTGTTCTACTGTCCATGATAAGATTAAATGTTGCTCTGTTCTACTGTCCTTATCAAGTGAGTAAGATGCTGTTCTGTTCTACTGTCCTTATCAGGGGTACTGCCTAAAGAGGACTTCTTACAAGAGCATATGGTGACAGGACAAGGAGGAATCAATTCAAACTGAAAGACAGTAGGTTTAGATTAGATATTAGAAGGAAATACATATATATATATATATATATATATATAATATTAGATATTAGATGTTTGGAGGAAATTCTTTGCCGTGAGGGTAATGAGGCACTGGAAGGGATTGCCCAGAAAAGCTGTGACTACCCCAAACCTGGGAGTGTTCAAGTCAAGGTTGGACGGGGCTCTGAGCAGCCTGGTCTAGTGAAAGTTGTCCCTGTACACGGCAGAGTGTTGGAAGTAGATAATCTGTAAGGTCCCTTCCAACCTAGGTCATTCTATGATTCTAAATTGTTACAGCTGATACCCATTTTGCAAGAGCTGAGGAATGCAAAGGCTGGGACTGATTCTGTTGCATAGCCTCAGAAGCAGCTTCAATAGTGCT
Organism: Petroica traversi; assembly: GCA_025920805.1. NCBI lineage: Eukaryota > Metazoa > Chordata > Aves > Passeriformes > Petroicidae > Petroica > Petroica traversi. The sequence continues at coordinate 712,787 of JAHLSL010000084.1, read as the reverse complement.
GATTTTCTCCTGGTCCTGAATAGGTTCCCTTTCCTTCCTTAGGTGCCCTGTGATGACTGGTCCATGTGGCAGGATGGCTGCTCCCCATCCCAGGCTGTTGGTGCAGAGGGCAGCAGGGGCCAGGGCTGGAGGTGGCTGCACTAGGCAGGAATGGTGCTGCAGTCTGCTTAACAGATGCTTGCCAAGCTTGCAGCCCCACTCACAGGTGGCTGCAGGGGCATCAGGGGCCTTGCAGTCCAGGCCTTCCCCTGTAACACCTGCAGGGTGTTACAGAGCACCCTGTGCCTAGACAGCCCTGGATGGGCTCCAGCCCTCTGCCTGTAAGATGTAAAGATTTGCATTCTCTCCCTCAGCTCTGAGGTGTCTTGAGGAACTGGATGGTGCCAAGGTTCTGCAGGCCAGGGCATTGCTGCCAGAGGCACTGGCACCTCCACCTCAGCACCAGGGAAGGGGTTTGTGAAGGAAGCAGCACCCCTGTCCTGGGGCAGCCATGGGTGTGGGGTGGCAGGGTAAACACTGCCCCTGTCCCCACAGGTACAGGAGATGCTGCCTGGCATTTCCTAGGCCACTCAACAGCTGTCCCACAGCTTCCCTATGAGGAGCTGATGCCTCTAGGCTAGTGGGATGGGTCTATGTCTTGTCTCATGGCACAGCCCACAGTTGCAGGAGCAGTTTTCCAGCCCCAGTTGTGCTGCTGGGCTTGGTCTGGTGCTGCCCTGCCAGCCCCATAGAGATGAACGAGCCCAGCAGTGGCCACTGCTTCCCTCTGGTCATGGCTGAGCTGTGTGTTAGGAGGAGCTGGGGTGCTGGGGATGGGGACTCACCGGTAGAGCAGCTGAAACAGAGCCTGCTATGTTCCTCTTCCCATCCTTTCTGCACACAACTGTGCTTCTGCTTGCTCCTATGTGCATCCCTTGCTTTCTCTTGCTCTGACAGCCTCTGCAAGGGATGTTTCTGGTTCCCATTGTGAATTGTCACCCCCAGCTCCTTTCCTTGGGCTCCCCTGACAGCTCTGCCAGCCTGGGCTGCTCTCCTGGAGCCAAGGCTGCTGTGCATTGAGCCTTGGCCCTCACCACAGGCACTCCTACTGCTGCTTGAGGAGAGCAGGGCCCTTGAATGCTGGTGTCTGGTCATGCCTGCTGAGGCCAGGCATACTCAGGAGGCAGCTCAATTCCTTTCAGTGTTCAGTGCTGGAAAGTTCTCAGGAAACAAAGGAAGTGCTGGAGCAGGAAGAGCAGCTCTTCTCTCCTGGCCTGGAGGGAGTCTTAGCACCCAGCAGCTCCTGTGAACAGTACTGGTCTAACCCTTCTCTTCTGCCTCAAGCTCTGTCCCAGATGGACCTGGGAGCTCACTTTTTGTTTCTGTAGGCTGCAAGGCATCCCTAATTCCCTCCCATTGCCCTACTGAGATAATCTCTGCCTCTGGGCAAGAGACAGGAAATGGTCTGGATGCACAGTTTGCTCTTGTAGTAGCCAAGTGGAGTCTGGAGCGTTCAATTGAAGGCAGAACAATGTTTGGAGCATACACTGGGGCCAGCCACCTCTGCCTGGGACCTGCAAGGGCTAGGGGGGAGCCTGAAGGCCTCTGTCTATCAGCCTCTGTTGGGCAGAGAAGGGGAGGTCCTCCCTGATGAATTACATCTGCTCATGGTGGCTGTTAGCCGTAGTCCCTGAATGCTGAGGGGTACTGCCATGCTGCACTGGGTGATTGGAGCCTCGAGGGGCTGGGGCTCCCCAGGGCACCTGCTGTTGACAGCTGTGGCATTTGCTTTACCTGTTGCCTTGCATTCTCTCTGCAGCCGCCAAGCTTAAAAGCGCTGAGCCTCTCCCCGATGTCGTCTGCCTGGGAGTGCAAGACACAGGACACCTTTGCCAGCAGTGAAGAGCAGGACCAGGTGCCCCACCAGGTGACAGCCACAAACACAGGTGGCCAGTGCCAGTGCCCAAAGGAGGAGCCCAACGGGGCTCCCCAGAAGCGGACAAGCACCCAGAACGGGATGCAGGACAGTGGGGGCACAGGGGTGAAGAAGAAACGGAAGAAAAAGGATCTGGGAGAGCAGGAAGGGGGAGATAAAGCAGCTGTGGAGGTGAAACCAAAGAGGAGGAGAGAGCCTAAAGAACCAAAAGAGCCTAAAAAGGTGAAGGAGTCTAAGAAGCCGAAGGAGCCCAAGCAGAGGGAGGTGGCTAAGAAGCCACGGAAACCTCGGGAGCCTAAAGCCCCAAAGGAGCCTAAAGACAAGAAGAGTGGTTCTGAGCCAGCCCCCAGATCAAGACCCAAGAAGAGCAGGTGGGTGGTGGTGTGGCCCTGTCCCTGCTGTGGACATGGTTTTGGGCTTGCAGGAGCTGCAGCTGGGAGAGAGTGGCACTGGGTGTGCAGGACGGTTGGTCTGAATGCTGGATGTGCTGGTTGGGACGTCAGGATGAGCTCTCTGACCTTGCAGGGACGGGACAGGTGGGTGCCCTTTGAGGGATGAGGCCCTGTGAGACTCCAGATCCATAAGAGGACCAAAGAGTCGTGGCCTCTCCTTGGTCTGGCCTTTGTGCCGAGTGTCCTGGGGCAAAAGGAACTTCAGAGAAGTGTCCCACCAGGAAGTGAGGTGCTGTGTGCCAGAGGGCCTGTCATACATGATTTGAGGCCTGGACAGAGGGTATGTGAGTGAGAAAAACCTGACCCTGGACAGTGTGCAAATGAGGGTCTGTGCACACCCAGGGCCAGCAGCCTGCATCCCCTTGGCTTGGGTTTGGGAGGATGGTGGAGCACATCCCATCCCTTCTCCCATGCCTGAAGACTTGTCAGTTCTGGCAGCTGTGGAGCTGTGCTGGCAGTCAAAACCAGCAGTGAGGGTAGCCCTGAGGACTCCCTTGTACTGCACAGGCCAGTGCTGCTGCCTCTGGTAATTCCTCAGCCTTTTGATTAAAAGCCTTTCTTTTTAAAGGAGAATGTGTGCAGAGAGCAGAGCAGGTCTCAAGAGCACCAATGTTATTTGGTCTTCCACAGAGCTTCTGCAGAGCTCACTGACAGCCATATCCTGGAGAGGCCACGGCTCTGGAGCTGGCACTGGGGTGGCCATTAGTGCCACTGGTATGAGCTGGTTGTGGACAAGAGGACGTGTGGGTTGCTCAGTAAGATGAGAGCTGGCTGCCGTGTCCCCAGTGGATCCCTGAGCCATGCAGTGCTGTCCCTTGTGTTCTTCCTTGAGCCTGGGCCTCTGCAAATGTTCATCAAGGGTCAGTGAGCCAGAGCAGGTGGGGATGGATGGATCAAGCAGACAGTGCCAGGAGGGTGAGGAAGAGCTCCTCCATGTCCCAAGGAAGCCTGCAGCAGAGGGATGGAGGTGGAGAGGGAAGGAGAGGGGCTGCAGGCAAGGATGAAGCCCATGTGAGTGCAGCACTGGACCTCAAGAAGGGTCCTGCGATGAGGGGTGCAGCTATCAGATTTTCCTAATGACACTTCTGCTCCACCAGTAAGGACCTGCCATACAGGCAGTTCACACAGATCTGTGCCTTTAGTGGCACCTGTGGGACCAGACTGTACCAAGGGAACAACCCAGGGAAAGAGCAGGCCATGGAGGCTTGTGCTCCTGGAGGCATTCATGGCTCATGTCGGTCCTTTGGCTGTCAGCAGTGCCTTTGGAGGGTGCTGAGTATTACATGAATGATTGTGCAACCTGTAATGAGTAGCTGGTGGGCAGATCACCCTGCTGGAGATGGGGCTTGTGGCTGGGTAACTTCAGCTGCAAATTTGGAAACCCTGGCTCTCCTACCTGGGCACAGCAGGTTCTGGTCATACCAGAGGGGGCTGAAGGGCAGCAAATTTGCTGTGCTAGGTGCCAGCCGAGCCCTGGTGAAGAGGCCACTGCATGCAAACCAAACTATGTAATATAACTCTGTAACACATCATGCAACTGGAAGAAACTGTGTGTGGGAGTCTGGGAGTTCTACAAAAGTGTGCATTCCTGATGCTCTGTCCCAGTATAGCCTGAACCTGTGGTGTTTCCTCCCACTCATCTGCACCTTCCAAGAAAACCTAGTTCCAGCTCTACTGCTTGGAAAGTCCAGACCATGGGTCCTCCTTACAGTTTCCCTGCCTCTGCAGCCCCTCTTTGAGCCTTTTCTCAGGCTTGCTTTGGGCTCTGAGTCATCCATCAGCAAACCCCCCAGCGTGAGGGACAGCCATGGGTGATAGGGTGGAAGCTCTGCAGGGAGCAGGGTTATGTATCCCCCTGTGCCCCCTGGCTACTTGGAGGTGGGAGGTGCCTGGAGCCCTTGGCAGCAGAGCGAGGGGAGAGGCGAGCAGCAGGCTTTAGTTAGTTTGTACTCTGTGTGGATAGAATGATTGCTGAGAGTCCTCTAAGTGGCAGATAATGGTGGCATAATTTCTTCTAAATTATTTCTAATCATAGTCAATGACTGACTCATGAATGAAGCAGTTGTTAATTGAGACTTACAAATCAATATCTTGGGAGTTATTGCTCGGTAGAAGCACTGCTCGCAGAGCATTTTCAGGGCCTCTAATTTAGGCTTATATGCATGGCCAGGGCATTTTTGGCCTGAACAACAGGTTTTTACCTTTATTTTTTGCTAGTCACAGGCAAGCAGAGATTCTTCTCATTAAGTGGAGCTAAAACCTTGACATGGCTTTGAAACTAATGGTTCCTCTGCCACTGTGCTGATCTGGGATGTGGAAGGGACAGATGGTGGGGCTGGAGGTGAGGAAGGAGGCATTGCTCAGCTCTGGGACAAGCACCAGCTTTTTGGAGCCATTCCCTTAACGGTGTTCCTTGCAGAGGGTGAGGATGGACTGGCATGCTGGGAGCAGTTGTTTTTTTTACCATGGTACTTCCTGGTCCTGTGCAGACAGGTTGTGCTGGTGCCACAAGGGTGCAGGTGGCTCTTACCCTTAGAATGTGCTATGGGACTGTGTTTGTCTTTCCGAGTTCTTCAGGAAGGTGGTGGAATTCATGGGAGCAGAACCCAAATCTCCTCCATGATCTGAGCATGGAGGACAGTTGCCTGGCTGGGACAGAGCTTTCCAGCGGGCCCTTGGAGCTGGCAGTGACTGTTGTGATGGGCCATTGCGTCTGTGGGAGTTGGATCTGCATTCTCCTGTGTCTGTGGTGATCACAGGGCTTATCTCCCTCCAGCTAGAGCTCACTCCAGTCTGCTCAGCTACCTTGGGAGGGGGCTCAGTGCTGTGACTCAGGAACACAAACCATGTCCTGGAACAGCTTGTGCTTGGTGTAAAGGTTTACTGGGGTCTGGCAGAGCTCTGTGGCACATGGAGGAGCTGGCCAGCAGTGTGGCCAGTGCTCCTCAGACTGGGCTTGAAGGTTTGTTTCCAGGGTGCCAGGACATGGGTTGCCTCTGGAGCTGCTGAACTTTATTTTTAACTTTGGTCAGCATAAGGATGTGTTTTGGAGTGCTGTGATCAGTGCAGGCAGCTTGCTGCCCTGGCATACTGAGTTTGGTGGAGAGGAGATCCTCTTTGTGCTAGACCCCATGATCTGAACCTCAGCACCTACAGCTGTGGGACTGTTCCTCTGGCTGGTGAGAGCACCCAGCCTCCACACCAGGCAGGGCCAATGGACCCTTTCATCCCAGTGTTCTGGAACTGGATGGAGAAACACTTGGTGTGCTTGATGAGCATCACTGACTGGGGATCCCCAGTGCTGGGGGAGGTCCCAGGAGCCTTGAGATGCCTCTGGGTGATCCAGTGGGAGCAGTGCTCTCCCCTGGGATCCCCAGGATGTGATCTAACTGTCAGTCTGCCTCGGCAGCAAAGACACCCCTGTGGAGAAGAAGAAGAAAGGGAAGAGGAAAAATGAGATACCAGTGAACAGTTTGGATTTGGATCAGGATCTCCTGAGCCCATCTGTACAGAGCCCAGAGGAGTCTGTGGAGTCAGCTGACAGCCAGGTATGTGTAAAGCCCTCAGCTGCTGCCAGTGGGTGAAATCCTGTCTGCCTCTCAGTGGGACGACAACAAGGGCCTCTGGGCACAGGGATCAGAGAGCATGTTCATCAGTGTGGTCAGCTTCTATCAGCCTGAAGTCAGCTGTTGGCCCAGGGTTGGGTGCACGCTGGTGCCCTGGGCCCTTCATGTCTCACAGCCTTGAGTGTCCCTCTCCACCACGGCTCTGGGCAGCTCCCTTTCCTGGCACAGTGCAGGGGGGGCACGTTGGCCCCACAGCCTGGGGGGGGGCCCTGCATCTCTACAGGGCTCCTCTGCCTCATGTCTTGGGGACTGACAGGACAGGATAGAGACTCAGAACCTCAAGGAGTGCCTGCTCTTCCTACCACCCCCATTCTGCTGGGGCAGGGTGTGGCCTGGAAGGAAGTCTGGCCACCCTGGGGCTTTCTCTCTGCCACTCAAGCAAGGAGGCGATACTTGGTCTGCCTGTGCCTCCTGTCACTGCCTTTTTTCATCCTGTTTACAGAAACGCCGCTCAGGACGGCAGGTGAAGAGGAGGAAGTACAATGAGGACCTGGATTTCAAGGTTGTTGATGATGATGGCGAGACAATTGCTGTACTGGGAGCTGGGCGAACTTCTGCGCTCTCCGCCTCTACTCTGGCATGGCAGGCTGAGGTAGTGCTTGGAGTGAGACTGGGGGGGTGTGGGGGTTATGCCTCATGCAGGGTATCCCAAAATGTCAGTGCTGAGGCTTGAGGAAGTGGTGGGTCCCAGCTTAAGTATGGGATGGGATGGGAGAGTGCCTGACTGGGAGGGTTCAGGCTGACTTTTCAGGAACTGTAAGATGGACAAGAGGTGTGCTGGTCCAACTGTCTCCCTCCTACTTGGATACTAAGGCCTCTGGACGTGTCCTACGCACTGCCCATGCCCACCTTTGGCTTTGGTCTCTGTAGCTCCTGTCCATGATTATTCTATTATTTTGTTCCTGCCAACTAGAGAGCTTTGTAGTGCCAGGTCATCATTTTCTGCCCACACTGCTGCTCTCCATCAGTGCCCCAGAGCGTAGCGATGCCAGCCTGACCCTTGCCAGCTGAGCTGATCTGCTGGGCAGCATAGCAGGGACCAGGCAGTGCCACTGTAGTTTGGGCCTTGCTGTCCTACGCCTCTGCCCACTGGTTCTGTGCTCACTCCTGGTGGATGCTGGCTGCTCCTTACTGCCTGTCTGTGACTATGTGTTAAATCCTGCAACTCATTCCATCTTTCTGGTCTCTAACAAAGCTGCCAGGTATTAATAACAGTCACCAGTTGTTTTCACGGTGTTTCTGTTACCTTCTCTAGTCCCCTCTTCCCGAGATTTTGGTGGGTGTTAGTCAGCTCTGTTGATAAGACTTGACCTGATGATCCATGCCTGGCCTGAGGCTGCCACACACCCATAGGACATGCTACTGGTGCTGCTTCAGCTCTGCCTGAGGCTGTGTCCCAGCTGGGCCCCTGGCAGTCATCTCTTCAAGTGAGATTTTCAAAGTAGCAGGTATGAGCATGTGTCCATGCTCCCATGATGTTCTTCTCTCAGTCCTAAACTTCCACCTCAGTTTGTCCTGCTCCAGATGGGTCATTAAGGCTGATATCCAAAGCAGCCAGGCTGGGTGGTTGCTCTGAGGCCTGGGCAGCCTGCCCAGCTGAGCCTGCCTGTGGCTGCTCCCAGGATGGGAACTGACAGACAGGGCAGGATGTGAGTACTGCGATCTCAGGGCTCCTCTTTCCATGGCCTGGACATGCAACTTTTCCCCTGCATCCTTGCCACAATCCTAAACAGCTCTTTGGGCAACACATGGCTCCTCCAGCAGCCTTCAGGCAGCCAGCAGTAAGCCACAGACCAGTGGAGGGTCACACAGAGCACTGCACCCAGGGTGGATGCCAGGCATGGGAGAAGAGGCACTGCACAGTGGCTGTGGCAGGAGCACTTCTGCATGCTCCCTTCAGCTGTGTTAACCCAGTGTAGGGTGGAGTTCCCCAAATAGGGCAGAAATCCTGCTCTGGGCCTCAGATGGCAGCCAAGCCCAGGCAGACCTGCTGTTCCCTGCTCATTTTTGTTGTGGTGCTGGGTCCAACATCCTGCCCTGCACTCAAGGACAGTGCCAAGGCAGCAATCACCTGAGGGCTGGGGATGGAAGGGTGCCTGTGGCCCTGGGCATGGTCTTGGCTTTCCCAGACACTTTCAGATGAGTGGTGTGGGATGCCCTATCTGTCTGTCCTTGCCCAGCCTGTCCCATGCCTTTCTTTGAGAGACTTTCTAGTCTTCTAAATGACACCTCAGGGCTGCTTTGGCTTGATACATACGCTGCCTCTGTCTGAAGGGAATAACAAAGTCCTTCTGCTTTCTGCTCTGCACTTTGCTCCTCCTTCTGCTGTGCTATTTTCCAGCCAAAGCAGAATTCATATTTCTAATACTGAAGCAGGCTCCATGCTTTTGGTGTCTGTCATCTCCCCTGAATCTTCCTCTGTGTGTCTCCTCTGTAGCACAGACAGGCACAAGCCTGGCACTCTTGTTCCTTGGTATTTGGTGGGGCTGGTCTTGGCACAGCCACAGCCAGGAGAGCCTCCACCTCTCCACAGCTGGCAGCAGGACAGCGTTAGGGCCACCTGCAGCAAAACCTGTGCTCAGTGAGAGGGGCTGTGCTGGGAGCCTCTGGGTGCCAGCAGAGGGCATCTATGGGTGAGTCTCTGGGGACAGAGTAGAAGCCTGCAGAGGAAAGGGGCAGCACTTTAAGCCTGCCAGCAAGAGCTCCATAGAGAGTGGTGGGGTAAGGTGCTGTTGCCTGTAGCCATGGGCAGGTGACAGCATGTGGGTGACATGTGGCAGGGCCTGACAGACATGCTGCCTGCTCTCCTGAAGCCCTTGGGGCTGTATAACTGCCAAGGCATGACCAGAATGTGGCACGGAGAGTGCCTGGGAGCAGAAATGTGCACATTTTGGCATATTTCCTTCCTTGAGTCCATGTGCAGAAGTGCCCAAGTTCCTTCCTCTTTCTGGGAGACTTTCCACCCTCTCTGGCTGCCCTGGTGTAGCTGGAAGGACCCACACAGCAAACCCAACAGTGCTGTGGCCTGACTGACCTGAGGAGGATAGGCAGAGGGTGAGTGTAGCTGGGCTGGCAACACCTATGGTCTTGCACCCAGCAACGGCTCGCCAAGCACAACTCTCCCAGCTGCCAGTGCTGAATCTTCCTGGCTGGGAGACTGGGAGAGGAGCAAGCAACTGGTTTGTGCTGGGAGAGTGCCAGGGGCGTGTGATAAGCTGGAAAAACAGAGCTCTCTATTTCTGTCCCCAGGAGCCTCCCGAGGATGATGCCAATATCATTGAGAAGATCCTTGCCTCCAGGATGGTGCAGAAAGAGGTGAGTGGCAAAGATATCAGTGGGGCTGGAAGTCCCTGTGCAGAGGAGTGATGAGACCTGGCTGCCCTTTACAGGAGGGACATGAGATGTGGCAGCAATTGGTGCTCTTGCTCCTGTGGTGGGATGCTGGGGTATGCCCAGACTGGCACCTTTCTGAGCTGTGGAGCAGTGTGGTGCATCTCCTGTTCTGGGCACCAGAAAGCCTCTGGAGAGGAGTCAGGCCTGGCTGATGCCCAGAAGTTGGAGTCCCCTATGCTCAAGGGTGGTCACACATCATGTTCCCCAGGACTACTGTGTCCCTGGGGCAGCAGCACAATGAGTGCCTGGCTGTCCTCACTATCCCTGGGGCTCAGTCCCTGGAGCCTGTGGCCAGGCAGGGGATGGCTGAGCCCCCCTCCAGCTTCTGCAAAACCTCTAACTATTACTGACTCTCCTTCCCTTGGTTTCAGACTCATCCTGGAGGCCTGGCATTTGAGACAGAGGAGTTCTACGTCAAGTACAGGAACTTGTACGTGCAGTGTTGCAGTGCTTTTTTCTGTGGGCCCTGTGTATGCAGCAGCAAGGACTATGCCTTCCACCTTCATCTCATCCCTAGCTAAAGCCCCAGCATCCTTGTTTTCTTGCCCCTGTCCTCCTGAGCCAGCTGTGGTGGTGGGAAGCAGGGAAACAGCTGCAGCTTCCGTGTTTGGTCTTGGCCTGGTCCTGGGGCATGGCTTTCTCCAGTTTGGCGTGGAATAGTCATAGGCATAGGCACAGTCTGGGCTGGATTGCTGGGAGATCCATGCTGCACTGTGTGGTGGATGGGTTTAAGACCAAAGGCCTCTTGGTCACGTATTGTTGGTTGTTTTTCTCCCTGCAGCTCTTACCTCCACTGTAAATGGGCAACTCTGGAGGAGCTGGAGAAGGACCCCAGGATCTCACAGAAGATAAAGCGTTTCCGGAACAAGCAGGCTCAGATGAAACATATTTTTACAGAGGTGAGAGTGAAGCACAGTGAGCAGTAGTACCTGACCCTGAGGCCAGTGGTGTGTCTGAGCTGGCCAGGAGCTGCCTCTGAGACCTTGCTGCCAAGGCCAGTCCATCTCCAGGGCCAAAGGCTGGAGCCGAGGATCTGTGACCATGCCCTGGACACCTGTAGTGTCACTGGTGGAATTGTGAGAAGGGTGACTAGTGTTATTTGTTGGGCACTGCGAGCTCTGGAAGAGTTGCTTGGTGGGAGGGAGGGCAGCATACAGGGCTGGAGGTGCTTCTGTGGTGGAGCAGAGATGCTGTGGTAGAGAGAGAGCTATAAATATCTGGGCTTAGGGCAGCGCTTGCCTGCTCTGCTCTATAAGCAGATTAATCTTGGTTAGTATGAAAGGTGTTTTATAATTTATCTTGCTGCTCTAGAGATAGTTGTTGGATCTCTTTAAACTGCCCCTTACAAGTGAAAATCAGGCCAATAGGCTATGAAAATTTCTCCATTGTAGCTGGAAAGCCGGGGATGTGTGTCAAATTTCTCACTCTCGGGTCTGTTTGGGGTCTTTCTCAGGATGCAAAAAAAGCATGTGTTGGAACACTCTGTACCACTGACAGTTCAGCAGGGAGCGCATGCTCTTCCTAACTAACTGGGGCTTGGAGAATTGTGAGTGTAGAAGCCTGATCTTTCTCATTCCCAAGCCCCAGGCCATGTCTCTCCAAAGACTATGCTAGGTGGGGCAAGAGGGAGGCAGAGACAGAGACCAAGGTGTCACCCCTTGCAGATATGGGGTTCATTGGGTGTATGCACTGTGGCAGTCACAGCTCTGGATGCTGCACATCAGCTGGAGCAGACAGCTTAGGACTTGTACCTTGGGGCCAGATAGGCTGGAGAGGACATTCCTGCCTCCCAGCAAGGGCAGCATGGAGCGTGTGACTGCTCTAAAGAAAGAGCTTTTGCCTTCTGCTGGGCTCCTGTGTCCTCCCTGCCCAGAGACAGATGTCTGTAGCTGTGTCCAGGGCACTTGGTGTGTTGCACACAGCTAGCAGCATCCTGGGGACAGATGCCCCGCAGCTGTTTACTTGTGCCCATCTGTTTAACCCTGGAATCACCTTGAACTTACCTTCTGCTTTACTGTTTGTCATCACAGCCTGATGAGGATTTGTTCAATCCGGACTATGTGGAGGTAGATCGAATTCTGGAGGTGGCTCACACAAAGGACCCTGACACTGGGGAGGTGAGAGGCTGCATCTCTTGCTTGCCCCATGGAGGGAAGGAGGGAGACTTTCGAGGAGGCCCTGTCTCGTGGTGTATATTTGGGGTCATCTTGTGAGCACCCTGAGCCTTCCCAGCCTTCTCTTGCACAGCTTTCCCTGTTCCTGAGGACCCTTGGCACAGGGTGGATGGAGGACTCTTGACCCTCCATATGTCTGAGCCTGTCTCTCTCTGTGCTGCAGGAGGTGACTCACTACCTGGTGAAGTGGTGCTCACTGCCCTATGAGGAGAGCACCTGGGAGCTGGAGGAGGATGTTGATCCAGGGAAGATTAAAGAGTTTGAAGCCCTCCAAATCCCTCCAGAAATCAAGCACACGGTAACGTACCCTGAGGTAACGTACCCGGCTGGCAGCTCGCTGCCCTGGGCGCAGGGACTGGCTGTGTCTTGCCACAGTCCAGCAGTGTTGACTTTGTCCCTGGTGCTGCAGTGCAAGCCCTGTATCCTCCCCTCTGGGTGAGTTAGTTGTCAAGGTCTGAGGGTGGGTTCCAGAGGCCAAGCCCTTGTTACAACTCAGCTGTCTGTGACTGCTTTGAAGTGTTGTCCTGATGTGCAGCCCCAGCACTGGGATCTGGCCTCAGTGGGCATTAGCATCTCCCATGCTGTCCCCTCCTAGGAGCGCCCAGCGTCCGAGTCCTGGCAGAAGCTGGAGAAGTCCCGGGAGTACAAGAACAGCAACCAGCTGCGGGAGTATCAGCTGGAGGGAATGAACTGGCTGCTCTTTAACTGGTATAACAGGTGAGGAGGGGCTGGAGCCCAGTGCTGCCATGAGCAGTCCTGCTGGCAGCAAGCCCTGTGTGTGCTGTCATAGGAACAGCAAAACTGGGGAGCAGAGCGGACAAACAGAGGCCTGACAGAGCAGCCACTGAGTCCTTCAAGTTCTGGAGCTGGAAGGCAGCTGCCAGAACCAATGGATTTGCTTAAGCTTTGCCAACGGAGTCTTTAGGAATGTTTCTCCCTGATAAATGCTGATGAGTCTTGCAGGTAATAGGGCTTAGCTATTGTTCACCTGATATTGGCCAGGCTGTTGGTGACCTGTTGTGTGGCAGGTAGGTGGGAATATGCCTGTTCTCAGCTGCAGCAGGCCATCAGATGCATCTTTCCCTGGTTTGTGTGTACCTGAAGAACAGCATCTTTCTTCCAATTTTGAATCCGTGATCTGACAAGAAGTTGGCTGGCTTATCCGTGCATATTTGAGCCACTATACCGAAGTTTCCCCATGCTCCATGCTGCAGGGTCAGAGAAGTGTGGGCAGACGTGGTGTGCCTGACATCTCATCAAAGAGTTGGTGACAGTGGTTTCTGCCCCCAAGAGCCATGTTGACCTAACCCTGTCCTTCTTACAGGAAGAACTGCATCCTGGCTGACGAGATGGGGTTGGGGAAGACAATCCAGTCTATCACCTTCCTCTCAGAGATATTCCTGATGGGCATCCATGGCCCCTTCCTCATCATCGCGCCTCTCTCCACCATCACGAACTGGGAGAGGGAGTTCCGCACCTGGACAGAGATGAACGCTATCGTGTACCATGGCAGCCAGATCAGCCGGCAGATGATCCAGCAGTACGAGATGGTGTACAGGGACACACAGGTGATTGATGCACGCAGCGCTCCCAGGATGCATCCCCGGGATGCTTCCTTTACCTGGGAAGCACTGAGATGCCTGTGGAGCTTGTTCATTTGGAGAGGGAAAGGTGATCTTTACAGCCCCATTTGCTGGCATGGGCTCGGGTTGCACTGTGTATAAATGAACACACGCAGCTCATGCGGAACAGGGAGGATACAGCATAGCCCTGGTTCTTGTCCAGGCCTATGTGCCTGCCCTGGGGCGTGTCTGGTTTGAGGTAAACAGCCTGTGGCCATCAAGGAGGCTTGCAGAAACCCGCTTGAGAGAGACCATTTTGGGGAAATTCCAGCTCAGAGTCAGGTGCTCACACTGATACTGTCAGACAGGAGGTCTGACAGCGTGCTGCCACCCTTCAGGACTCAAACTCTGGTTTCTGTTTCCTTAGGGTAACCCTCTTCCTGGAATCTTCAAGTTCCAGGTGGTTATCACCACCTTTGAGATGATCCTTGCTGACTGCCCAGAGCTGAAGAAGATCCAGTGGCGCTGTGTGGTCATTGACGAGGCACATCGCCTGAAGAACAGGAACTGCAAACTCCTGGAGGGGCTGAAGCTCATGGCCCTGGTGAGCATGTCCTGCCTGAGTTCACTTGGGAGCAGGCTAGGCTGGAGATGGTCATGCTGAGCAGTCAGATGCCACTGTCAGTGGCTCGGGCTCTGTGCCATGCTGGAGGAAAACTATCCAGAGGGCCCCTTGATGGATGGGTCACTGGTGCCCTGCAGCTCTCACAAACTTCCTTTTGCCAAAGTGAAATATTAACTTACCTTGTGCCTTCCCACCTGGGGATGTTCCCTGCCAGAGCCTTGCCCAGCCTTGCAGCACAGTGTGAGCTGCTGCAACACATGGAGACAGTTGCTGGCCAGCCCTGCACAGCACCCCTGGCCATGCTGTGCCTTGTGCCCTACACTGGGCAGGGCTGTGGTGTTCAAGCTGGTTTCTTACTGCTGTACAAACATGGGACCAGTTCATGCCAGAGGTGGGAGTGCAGGACTGTGCATGTTAACAAAGGGATCAGTGAGCTGCTCTGAGAAGTTATTTGGATGTCTGGCTCTTTTCTAGCCCTGGAAAAAGCAGCACTGCTGCTGGCTGGACCAAGGGCCATCAGTCCTTTTGGATCTTCCAGCCGTACCCAGCTTCCATTACAGCTCGCCTGTAGCTGGGCCCGGCCTCCAAAAATAATTAGTCTCGTGATTCCCACAAGTTCAGAAAGACTCTGCTGTTTCATCTGACTTTGTGTTTTGTGCAGGGCCCTGCTGTGGGCTTGGGTCAAAGTAGGATTGTTATTGGTCCCCCTTCTAAACCATCACCTTCCTTTGTACAAGTTCTGTGGGAGCCTGCCACCTTATAATTGTTCTTCTTTCCGAGCTGGCCACTCCTGAAGACATTTCCTGCACTAGACTGGGCAGGAGGATTAACCTGAGTAGTGAGCCCAAGGCTCTGGCCATGCTGGGCCAGGGGAGCTGGTGCACCCAGGACCAGCACCTAGTGGTGCCTGAAGCTCAAGCCCATGTTGTCAGGCAGGGGAGGGAGTGTGTTCTCCTTGAGGGATCATCTGGTTCTCACACCCCCAGGTCTTGGAGGTTGTCTGGACCCCATCTCCTTTTACTGAACATGTGCCTACGTGGTAAACTTCTAAGAAAAGTTCCTCCTTGTTCCCAGTGCAGAGTCATACCTGCCCCTGCTGGTTTTGGAGCACCCTGCTGAGACTGGCCCTAGCAGCAGGTCACTGGTGCTCCTTAGTGTCCAGTGGCTCTGGGCCATGTTCCCTCTTGCTCTGTTGGAGCCATGAAGACAGACATTCAGGCCACCCAGATTGCTTCTAAGGCTGAAGGACAAGAAGCATTTTGCTCTTGGGACCCCTTCAACCCAACGAATGGGGTTGTGCCCTCAACTTGTTTTCTGTGTGTTCCCAGGAGCACAAGGTGCTGCTGACAGGAACCCCCCCTACAGAACTCGGTGGAGGAGCTCTTCAGCCTCCTAAATTTTCTGGAGCCACAGCAGTTCCCCTCAGAGACAGCCTTCCTGGAGGAGTTTGGAGACCTGAAGACAGAGGAGCAGGTACCTGGAGGAGTGATGCTAGTGACTTAGCACAGGCCACTGGAACACCCGGTGACCAAACCTGCTTTCAGACATGTGCTTCATGGAAGTGGATAGGACTCCCCAAGCGAGGAGAAGCAAAGTTGTGACAGAGCCCCCAGCGCTGCTCTAGGGAAAGGAGACCCGCCCCTGCCAAGGCAGTGGTCTGCTCCCAACTGACAACCTGCTGCCCTTGCATGCCTGGGTAGAACAGTTCACCTGCCTCTCCCACCTAGTCTGTCCCTCAGAACAACAAGAGTCCAGAGGGAATGGGGAGGTCAGTAAGCTCATGTGTCAGTCACCCTTGTCAAGTTCCCCTGGAGAACCTTCCTCCAAAGCTCTCCCGAGTGTGGGTCATGGGAAGTTGCTTAGATACCTGTGCTGTCCCACTGCCTTTTAAATGTGGGAATTGCACAAAGATTATCATTCTGTGGGAGCAGGCACAGGCTCATGAATCAACCACCCTCTCAGCTACCATCCAAACTCTCAGCTGTCCTCCTGCATCAGACACTTAAGGCTGCTGGCAGCAGAGGACTGTGAAGTTCATAGTCTGGGTCTGGTCACTGACATGCCTGGCCCAAGAACCCCAGCCCCTGAAGTTGTCCTGACTGGCTGCTGAGCAGCTGCTCCAGAGACACCTGTAGTGGGTCATGTGGTGTGGGGAGGCTGTGGTCTTGCAGACCTGTCTGCTGGGCCCATGTGCTTGCTGTGCAGGGAGGGCAGTGAGTGTCTGTACTTGCTTTGCAGGTGAAGAAGCTGCAGTCCATCCTGAAGCCCATGATGTTGCGACGACTGAAGGATGATGTAGAGAAGAATCTGGCACCCAAGCAGGAGACCATCATTGAGGTGGAGCTGACCAATATCCAGAAGAAATACTACCGGGCCATCCTGGAGAAGAATTTCTCCTTCCTCTCCAAGGGTGCCAACCAGCACAATATGCCCAACCTCATCAATACCATGATGGAGCTGCGCAAGTGCTGCAATCACCCATACCTCATCAATGGTGAGGCCTGAACACAGGAGTTGTGTAGGGGGACACACTGGTATCACTGCAGCATTTACTGTTCACTCCCAATAGAACTTGCCCAGCTGAGGAGCCAGCTCAGGCCTCGTGCCATCTGCCTAATAGTGTGGCAGTGATCTGCCCTATTGCTTTCCCAGGCAGACCAGCTCCCTGCATGTGCTGCTTGCTGATGGGCACCTCAGGGTCTCCTGAGTCTCACTGTGTTTGGGGGTGTTCTGACACAATACCTGACTTGTTCTGCCAAGAGCTAATGCAAGCCCTGAAGAAGTTTAGTCTCAGAAGTGGAGGGTCTGCCGGAGGTCTCTAGCCAGCCTCCATAGCTCTGACTGCATGGGTTCAGTTGCTCATGCAGTTTCTTGCTGCTGCTCTGGGCAGCTGCACTGCCAGCCTTGCCAAGAGCTCACATCCCTTTTCACCTGGCAGGGGCAGAGGAGAAGATCCTGGAAGACTTCCGTAAAACACACTGCCCGGAGGCACCAGACTTCCAGCTGCAGGCGATGATCCAGGCAGCTGGGAAGCTGGTGCTTATTGATAAGCTGCTTCCCAAACTGATCGCTGGTGGGCACAAGGTGCTCATCTTCTCGCAGATGGTGCGCTGCCTTGACATCCTGGAAGACTATCTCATCCAGAGACGGTTAGTACAGGCTCCAGCATTCACCACAGCTCCTCCACAGCACTTCCATGCACTGTACATACAGAGTGGCAGCAACACAGGGTGGGGATTTGGCCATTCCATGCCCACATACTGATGGGTCCGAGTTACCATCTACTGCTGGTGGGTACAGAGACTCCAGAGTTAAGCAGCTCAGACCTTTCATTCTATGTAGTCCAGGGCTAGTCCTCAGAGTCACCAGGTGGAAGTAGGTCCTTTCCTTGGTCCTGGTTCCCATCAGCCCCATATCCATGCACCATACATGGGATTGTGATGGTTTTGTCACCATAAGAGTCACAACTTTTGGGAACAGCCACAGTGCACACAGACTGATGGGGCCTCCACCTGGGCACAGTCCTGCCAGTAAGTCCTGGCTGCCGGTGTGACCACACAGCCTGGGGGAAGGAGCAGAAAGGCATTTGAAAGTCATAGCTTCTTCAGGCCTCGCTGTGATGCTGCTCTGACCTCTTCCCCTCTTGAGCAGGTACACCTATGAGCGCATCGACGGACGGGTGCGTGGCAACCTGCGCCAGGCTGCCATCGACCGCTTCTGCAAGCCCGACTCGGATCGCTTTGTCTTTCTCCTGTGCACACGGGCAGGCGGGCTGGGCATCAACCTGACTGCTGCTGACACCTGCATCATCTTCGATTCCGACTGGAACCCCCAGAATGACCTGCAGGTAATGGGCTGGGCAGGGCCAGCCTGTCAGAAGGTCCTGAGGCACAGCTCCTATCTCTTGTGCCAGGCAGGGAGAATAGGGCAGCAGTACCAGCTGTACTGGGCACAAGGTGCCGTTCCAGGAGAGCTGGCAGGAATGTGGGCATAGGGAACATGACATGGGGGAGATCACAGTGTGGCTCTGAAAGCACAGACGTCCATACCTGGTGTTGGATGGGTGCAGTGTTGTGTACCACATTTGCAGAGAGCCAAGGCTCCAGCCTTAGCCCTGTGTCCTTGCTGGGATCTCCCATTCCTGCTCCGCAGCTGAGCAGGCTGTGCCAGAGCCCTGCCAGGTCAACCACAGGCAGGGAGTGAAGGTGCTGTGGTGAGTGGGAGCTGACTCTGGGTGAGTGTAGATTGTGGTGCAGGGTGCCACAAGCCACACAGTTCTCATCCAGCTGTGCTCCCTGCACTGACACTGTGCCCTCTACCCTGACAGGCTCAAGCTCGCTGCCACCGGATCGGGCAAAGCAAGGCTGTGAAGGTCTATCGCCTCATCACCAGGAACTCGTACGAGCGGGAGATGTTCGACAAGGCCAGCCTGAAGCTGGGACTGGATAAAGCTGTGCTGCAGGACATCAACCGCAAGGGCAGCACCAATGGGGTAGGTTGTCTGCTAGAGTGGGGCCAGGTGGGAGCCTCTGCACGAGATCTTCCTCCTCCCCTATGAGTCACTGCCAAATCAGAGCAGGGACACTGGGCAGGCTTTGGGAAGGGAGAGCCCAGTCCCACACACTCGCACTGATGCTCTATGGCCTGGCAGGCAGTTCCTGCACTGCCATGGGGATAGGGAGCACGTGATGCTGTGTCCAGAATGGCATGGACTGAAATGCCTGCTGGTCCCTCAGAAAGAGTTCTGAAGTGACCTCTTTGCTTTAGCAGCAGCAAGTCTGGGTTGGCTTGGGGCCCTTTCTCCTGGAGCAGACGGAGAAGCCTTCTCCTGTTGTGCAGTAGTCATGGTGGTTGGCCAGGTTGGTGATGCCCCTGTGCTTTGGGCAGGTTCAGCAGCTCTCCAAGATGGAGGTGGAGGACCTGCTGCGGAAAGGTGCTTATGGCGCACTCATGGATGAGGAGGACGAGGGGTCAAAGTTCTGTGAGGAAGACATTGATCAGATCCTCCAGCGCAGGACACAGACCATCACGATCCAGTCTGAAGGGAAGGGCTCCACATTTGCAAAGGTGTGCTGTGCTTCACTGGGAGGGAAGGGGGATTTCCTTTGGGAGTGGAGGAAGGGGAGCATGCAGGGCAGAGGTAGTTGGCCAGCCTCCTACCTGTGTGCGGAGACACATCCACATGGAGGCCAAACTCTGCTGTCCCACTGTGCCCTGGAGTGAGACCTTGCTGGGACGCCACAGCAAGGTGGTCTCCTGTCTCTCTGGTGGTCAGCAGACAATTGAGGAAGGGGCCACCAGCCTGGCAAGTGATGGAAGGCTGCCTAAGAGGGTTCAGTTCTCCCTCTGAACCCAGTTCAGGTTGGTGAGAAGGCAGAGCAGGGCCTGTGTTCCAGGTGCTGGGCAGTATCCAGACGTGTTGTGTCCCCAGGCTGGAGGTGTGAATGGATGCAGAGCTGCTGTTGCATCTCTCATGGGCTGGTGGCTCCTGACCATGGCAGCAGTCCATGTCCCAGAGCTGTACTCTGCCCAAGGCTGTTGTGCACATGGTCAGGTACCTCCTCGGGGAGGATGGTTGAGTTCAAAGTCTGGGTGAGATCTAGTCCAGATCTGGGCCGATGTTACTCATGGGCTGAGCTTATTTGATCTGGAGTCTGTCACCCTCCCTGCCCTTCCAGTCACTGATGCTGCCTCAGAGTAGTGTTTTCCTGGGCAGAAATGCAAGGAGACCTGAGCTGCCAGTGATATGGGAAGGAGGAGTGGTACCTTCAGCACAGCCCTTCTGCAGCACAGCCAGTGTCTGTCTCCAGCCTCACTCTTCTGCAGCCATGAGGTCTGGCTCTGCATAGGGACCCCAGGGTGGTGGCAGGACCCAGCTGCAGGGCTGCACAATGCCCAAAGCCAGGTGCTGCTGTGCTATGGAAGCTGTGTGCTGTGGGGCCTGACGAAACCCCGAGAGAGGGCGAGAGCCTACTCTGTGCTATGCTCTGGCTTGTGCCTGCTGGGGTCACTAAGGGCCATCTGTCCCTCCTCCTTGCACAACCCAGACTCCATTTACAGTGGGTCAGGCATGACTACAGAACAGAGGGGTTCAGCTTCCTTAGGTGAACAAAGAACCCTCTAGTATCTATTGGTTTAGGGTATAGCATCCCACAGCAGTGAGACTGTGCACTCAGACAGGTGTGTGGAGGATCTCTGTATGGGAGAAGGTAAACCTGAATGGTGGGTTGCACCCTGTTCACTCCTCTTCTTTCTCTCCTAGGCCAGCTTTGTAGCATCAGGAAACAGAACTGACATTTCCTTAGATGACCCCAACTTCTGGCAGAAGTGGGCCAAGATAGCAGAGCTCGATACAGATGCCAAGAACGAAAAGGTAGGATGCAGCTTGTGGCCCACATGCCCTACAACTATTCTGACACCATGTGGCCTGATGTCCACATGAGAGCAGCAGTATCCTTCCTCTGGACTCCTGAAGAGGTTTGTGTTGGGCATCAAGAATTACTACAAGGGAAGACTGACCCACGAATGCTGGCCAAAGCCATGATTTATTTAGCCACATGTTGGTCTGTGTCTCCCTGATTTTACAGAGTGCTCGATCTGTATTCCCAGCAATCACACTCTCTGCTTGAGAGCATTGTCCAAATGCTCCTGGAGCTCTGGCAGCCTTGGGGCTGTGCCCATTCCCTGGGGAGCCTGGGCAGTGCCCGATCACCCTCTAGGGAAATAACCTTTTCCTGACACAGCTCTGGTTGTTCCTGTGGTCCTGTCCCTGGTCACAGAGAGTAGAGATTGGAGCTGCCCCTCTGCTGCCTCTCAGAGGGGAGACTGATGCCTCTGCCTGTCAGGAGGCAGGAGGGGACAGATGGGGTGTCAATGCTCTGCTGGCTCTGCTGAGGCGATGGGCTCAGTTGTAGCTCAGATCTCTCTTCCCAGCTCCTCCATCAGGCACAGGCTGCTGCCACTGGCTCCAGTGTGGCCCTGGAGCTGCCATAATTCCAGCTAAGGCAGCAGTGCTGTAGAGGTAGCTTTAGAAAGCAGCAGGAGGGAGGCCCTGCAGCTCTGCAGAGCTCACTGCTCAAGCAGAAGCAATGGGCGAGTGTGTGTTTGTGTGTGTGTGTGTGTGTGTGTGTATGTCCTATGTGTCTGAAGTCCAGGCAGATTTACATGGCATTAATACGTTCAATACGGGAGGTTAGGGAGAGGGGGCAGGTACATGCTATTCAATTTCATAGTGGTCTCCCCTGCACATTCTTGGAAGCTGCCCTTCCTGTTCCAGCCCACCTGTCCCTGACATAGATTACACTGCCTTCAGCACAATACTTGGCACAGGCAGTGCAGAGAAGGCCAGGAGTGACTCAGAGCTGAGTCAGCTGCTAGAAGTCAGCAGTTTGGACACAGAGGGGCTGATTTTCAGCCTGTTGTCAGTCAGGCTGAATTTTGTGCTGGCCAGGAGTTGTCACTTGTGCAGGCAAAACTGCACACAGGTAACTTGAAGCAGGTATCCTAGTGGGAAAGGTGATGGTTCAACCACAGGACTGGCAAGCCAGGAGCCAGAGGCTGAGCAGAGCCCCAGTGACAGAGGCCAGAAGAGCACATATAAGTTTCTGCCTGTACCTGAGAATGTTCTCTGATCTGCCCATCACAGGAGAGCCTGGTCATTGACAGACCCCGGGTGAGGAAGCAAACCAAACACTACAACTCCTTTGAAGAGGATGAGCTGATGGAGTTCTCTGAGCTGGACAGTGACTCGGATGAGCGACCCACACGCTCGCGGCGCTTTAACGAGAAGACCCGGCGGTACCTGCGGGCTGAGTGCTTCCGTGTGGAGAAGAACCTGCTCATATTTGGGTGAGTATCACCTCTCTGAGAGCACAGCCATGGTCTCAAGCTGCCCCAGGGCCCACTGGTTGCACCAGCCATTTCCTGTGTGTCCTGCTTGCTGTGTTCCCTCCCTCCAGAAATGACCTCCCTGGTGGGACCTGGGCTCTAAGCAAATGTTTGGGGAGGAAGGAGAGTTAGGAGGACAAAGCAAGAGCTGGCAATTAGCACTTCCAGAGTCTGCTCCTGCCTCTGCCCTGTTCAGTCCTGCAAACCTCTCTCCCTCTCTGCTCCTGTAATGTGTGGGCAAAACATCTCTGTCCAGGGGAGCTGGCAGGGTTGTGCTACCACAGGAGCTCCTGGAGAGAGGTGCTGGCAAGGTCTCTCATTGCACAGGGGCGTTTACTGTGTTCCTGCTGTTTCAGCTGGGGACGCTGGAAAGATATCCTGACCCATGGGCGGTTCAAGTGGCACCTGAATGAGAAGGACATGGAGATGATTTGTCGGGCCCTGCTGGTGTATTGTGTCAAACACTACAAGGGGGATGAGAAGATTAAGAGTTTTATCTGGGATCTCATCACACCAACTAAGGATGGCCAGAACCAGGCTCTGCAGAATCACTCAGGTATTGCGTGTTCTCTCTGCCGTTGCATCCATACCCATTGCCCTGTGCCAGCCTGTGGGACCAAGGCTGCAGAATTCAAAGCAGAGATGATGGAAATGGTCTGCAAGTGTTTGTCCTTGAGCACTGCAATTCTCTGCACAGAGAAAGGGGCTTCCATGGAGCTGACCTCCACACTGACCCTCAGAGCCAGCAGCAGGATCTGGCTGAGTGGGGGAGGCTGTTTCCTGTTTTTCAGGGCAGTGAGGGCCTTGTGGGAGCAGAGCTGCTGTGAAGTCTTCTCTGGCCTGTGAATACTGTCGTGGTTCCCTTGTGCAGGGAGATGCTGAGCAGTGAGCTCGTGAGCACCAGTGACCACATAAACAGGTTCGGTGTGATAGGGATGAGGGCACTGATTCCACTCAGAGCATGGACACGTCTCAGGCTGCTTCTCAGGGCCTCACATGGCACAGCATGGATGTGGTGCAGGACCCTGCCTGTGCCTCTGAGCAGCATGGGTGCCTGCACCAGGGAAAGCTGGGGTTGCAGCTGAGATTCCATCTCACACTAAGGTTGTGGGTTTGATCCCCATATGGGCCATTCACTTAAGAGTTGTACTCAATGATCCTGTGGGTCCCTTCCAACTCAGAATATTCTGTGATTTTGTGATTTCCAGCTTTTGTTGCCCCTCGACATGGTGGTAGTCCCAGACCTACTGGTCTACAGTGTCTGCCCTGATGGGTGGAGGTGCAGTGTTGGTTTGTCCTGAGACATATGCAATGCATAGTGCTCCCCAGGTGATGCTGCCTTCTCTCACTCTGTGTAGCAGGACCTTTGTCTGAGGCCTGGCTGTGCTCTTTCTACTCAGAGGTAGTGTGTCTGAGCGTCATGTGTCGCATGTCAGATCTGTAATTGCAGCTGTTGGCTAGAGATGTCTGTATTCTGTTGTGTAGAAATTCCTGGTGTATCTTCAGGTTCATACAAGTCACCCAGGGGCTTCCCAGCTGGGAAGCTGTTCTGCCTCTGGCTCTGTGTCCTCATTTGAGAGACAGGTGTCTGCTAAGGTGGGTAAGAGACTCCCTTGGAATGTAAGAGGTAAATCCTTTTCCTCCGAATTAATATAAATTTGAAATCAAGGGGCTCTCAGGCAGAGGTTTGAGGAGAGGAATAACAATTCTTTACTAGTACATAAAACAAAGCTAACAAATAACAACAACTATGGCATAAAGCACAAACAGAAGCAGATGCCCAGTACCAGCCTGCTCGGCCTCAGGCACTTTTCCCTGTGGTGCAGTTCCAGCCACAGCCGGCAGGGGCGCTGGTGGCTCCCTGTGGGCAGGGCGGCTGCGATGATTCCCCCACGGCTGCAGGGGGCGCTGTGGCACCAGCCCAGGTGACACGAGGTGATGGCGGCTGAGCTCAGGGCAGGGAGGGGTGGAGGAGAGGCTTTGCTTCAGAGGCCCTCGGGGCAGCGATGTCGGTGCTGCGGCAGGATCCCCGGGAGCAGCGAGATGGGACAGCAGGAGGTTCGGGCAGGCAGGGGCTTGAGGCTACAACGTAGCAAAGTCTCCGAGCAGGGAGCAGGGCAGGATAAGCAGGGAAGGACTAGGCAGCCCCTCAGCAGGGCAGGGAGAGGGAGGAAACTCACAGCAGAGAGGAGAGCAGGTCCATGCTGGCGGTGTGGATGGTGCATCCCTTTAGTAAGCAGCAGCTCTGACCCTTCTGCTCTGAGATCTCCCAGAGAGCGAGAGAGCAACAGCTGTCTCATCTTGTCTTTTTACCAACCCAATCTCATGTTATCTGCCCCCTGAGAAGAAGCTTGCCTCTCTCTGGCTTGGCTATCTTGTTTTCTTAAGTACCCAACTTCCTTAGCTTATAGGAGAAAAAAATTCCTTAAGAAAAACAAAGGGAAGAAATCTAAACCCCAACACTCTGCCTCAGTAATGGACGCTGCAGATAGGCCTCAGCACCTGCAGCTCAGTGGTTGCTCTCTGTAGGCTCCCCTGGGGCTGGGGCAGCCATAGAGCCCACCTGTAAACGAGGCAGCCATGGGGCCTTTGTCTTCATCTGTGAGTTCCTGGCTCCCTGGATCTGGGCTTGTGACCTGGGACGTGTGGTCACTGCCTGCTGTGCTAGGGGCCTCTGGCTCACCTTGGAACACAGTGCTTGTATCCTGTGGCTCTCGGGACAGGTGAGTGGGGCTGTGGGAGGCCACAGTGTCCCTCAGGGAGTCAGAGTCTGGCAGCCATGTGCTGCTTGTTCTGTACTTGTGGTCTGTGGCACAAGGTGAGTAGTGAGAGGGCTGGAACTCTCCAGACTGCTTTTGACATCAGGGAGCTGGGCTGAAACCAGGGACTTCTGTTCCCAGATGGTGGAGCATAGGGAAGGCTGTTCTGAAGTGGTGATGCTGCTTAAAACCCCACATCATCATTTCCTTCTGCTTGAAAGTGTCCAACTATCTTTTGCAGTGTGAGGTCCAAGGGTGTGGCTTTCAGTGGCTGCCTTAAGTTATTCCAGTCACCTCCTGCAATGTGAGTCACTTTGGCAGTGCTGCTTCCTGCTCTTGCCACACAGCCCTGCCCTGAGAGCAGCTGGGAGTGGTTTTGAGAGTCCTGTGGGGAGCAGAGCAAGAGTCAGAAACAATTGACTGGTATGAATGGGCTTGATTTAGATAATGGCAAGTAACAAACAAGCCACGGTTTCAGTGGAAGGTCAGGATTGCTTTAGTGCAAGAGCATTGAGTATTGACCAGCAAAGCGACCAGGAGCTTCTCTATCAACTCTTTAGAATGGCTTTTCTCACCTGTAAAAGCTCCATGTTGTCTGGGCCAGAGGAGCAATGACATGTCAGCCTGACGTCAGGAGCTGGAGAAGAGCAGGAGAACACTGCAGTGCAGAACAGTGCCCCTTCCTCAGTCAGGAAGTCCTTCAGCAGTAACTGCGGTGGCTCCCTAGGCAGAGTGGGGTACCACTCGTGTCTGCAGAGAGCTGACCAGGCAAGTCATGCCCCATCCCTGACATGCACAAAGCAGCAGCAACCTTCAGCCCTTGTTAGAGCATCCTGGAGCTCTTCTCAATCCCACATCCACATGGTCATGAGGGGTGAGCACAGCACCCAGACAGTCCGACTCAGAGCTCTGCTCTGATCAAGCACCATCCTGCTTTTCATCCTGGAACAGGCCAAGCTACTGAGGAAGCAGCATTTGCCCAGAGGTCATCAGGCCAATTTCGTGCTGGAGACAGGAGGCCAAGTGCCTACTGCAGGACTCCAACAACCACCTGGAACACAGCCCTTGCCCTGTCATGGAGCTGCAGACTTTATGCAGGAGTTGATGACTGATGCTTTCTCTTCTTCACTTGTGTCACAAGACCAGACAGATGGGATGGGACTGCTCAGGCATCCTTTCCCCTTCATGTCTGCAGTTTCTACCTCAAGACCAGCTGCCCAGGGAGGCAGCTCATCCCTCTCTGGAGATTCCAAACATCAGTGTCACCAACAGGAGTAGTCTCCACGTTCTGCTGTGAACTCACATCTTATTTCACGGTTGAAATGTGTTTAATTTTCATCTCCAGCCACTGGATCTCATTTTATCTTTGTCAGGCAGATGGGACTGCATTCCCTTTCCTGTTGGTACTTTAGCCCCCTTAGAGTGATCCGGTTCCCCTCCAGCCCTGATCCAGGTGTATGGTATAAGAAACTGCTCTTACAGATCAGATCAGCATGTCTGCTGCTCTTTGATCATTTGGGAGCTTGTTTGAACTCCTGTCCCAAATAACTGTTTCGTAGAGTGACCTTCAGAGATGGCTGTAATGTCTAAGTAAGTCTCCAAATGCTGTGTCCAGGACCAAGGTCCCTTCCATTTTTATACATGGAGGAGCCATGTTATCATTTGGGCTCAGCATTGCACTGAGCACGCACAGCAGTTCAGTTTCTGCAGTGATCCCCAAGTTTTTCTCAGAAATGGACTCTCCTATGCTCTGCGTTTGCCCTGTGCACTTCCCCTCCTTGGCTCTCCAGGCTGCAGCTGGGAGCTCTGCACGGGCTCCTCCAGCTCCCCATTCTGCTGCCCCACCCAGCCTCCAGTGCCAGAAGTGCCTGGTGGCAGTGCTGCGCCATGCCCGTGGTGCCTGTGGTGCTCACTGGCTGCCACTCGCTGTTACAGGCTTGTCAGCACCAGTGCCCAGAGGCAGGAAGGGGAAGAAGACGAAGAATCAGATGCTGCTTCCTGAGATAAAGAACGCAGACTGGCTTGCCACCTGCAACCCCGAGGTGGTGCTCCATGATGACAGCTACAAGAAGCACCTCAAACAGCACTGCAACAAGTGAGTCATAGAATCATGGAGTGGTTTGGGTTGGAAGGAGCCCTAAGGAACCTCTTATTACATTACCCTGGCCAAGGGCAGGGCCACCTTCCATTATCCCAGGTTGCTCCAAGCACTGTCCAACCTGTCCTTGAACAGTTCCAGGAATGGACCAGCCACACCTTCTCTGGCAACCTGTGCCAGGGCCTCATCACCCTCAGAGTGAAGATTTTCTTCCTAACATTTAATCTAAATCTCTCCTCTTTTAGTTCAAAACCATTCCCCCTTGTGGGAGCCCATGGCTCATGGAGACAGTGGGCTGGGGGCCTTTAGTTTTGGGAGGGTGGGAGGGAGCTGTGAAGGGGTCACAGCCCACAAAGGATCACCATACTCCCACATCTGGACCACCCTTATTCCCCTCCAGCTTATGGAAGCCATGTCCTGAGCAACGACCCTCTGGCCAGTCGGTCACAGGGCTGGGCAGTGTTACATGACATTGCATAGTCCTGCCCATCCTGCTTTAAGGAAGTGGGCCCTTCCACGTGGGAGAACATGGTGTCAGGCAGGTTTCACTGGTCTTGCTGACCTCTCTGCTGCCCGGGACAGGGTTCTGCTGCGGGTGCGAATGCTCTACTACCTGAAGGCTGAAGTGCTGGGGGAGGCTGCGGATAAAGCCTTTGAGGGGACCCCTGCCAGGTAGGGACGTAACGCTGATCCCCTGCGAGGCTTCTCGGATTTGAGCACTGCCACAGGTGTCTGACTCAGCCACATCTGGGCTCTCTGCAGCTCCACATGAATCAGACCCCAGATCTTCCTCAGGCTAAGCTTCTCTTGCAGGCAGCTCTGAAACTGTAGCACCAGCCTGAGGGTGGTGGAGACTTATAGGGACACCCTGCAGGAAAATGGTTCTGTGTGCTGCTTGACTAATGGGCCCTTATCCAAAGTGGTAGTCCACAGAGACTGCTCCTGGTCTCAGGGCTGGCCTCAGAGCAAAGGCAGCCTGATTAAGAGTCCCATTGCTGTGGCCTGCAGTCCCTTCCAGCACTGGGAACAGTGGGACCCACAGGCTCTGTAATGGTACTGAGCCTGCAGCCTGCCAGCTCCTGACCTTTCTGCAAAGACTCAGCTCTCATTGCTTCTCAGAGAAGTGTGATACGCTGAGCTTAAAAGTTTAATTTCCTCCCAAGCAGGGGATGCTGCCTTCCCCAGCACAGCTCTATCAGCACCAGTGTGTGTGGGGAGACACCATTATTTTGGGGTTGGTAGGTGTGAAGTGTTTTACCCCTAGAGATGCTGTTCAGGTCAGACAGGATCTGCATTCCTCTGGTGGTGCTTGGGTGGGAGGGGAGAGAGGCTGTGGGTACCCACTGCCCTGGAGAAAGAGAAGCAGGAGGGCATCAGGTTTTGGTGGAACCAAGGCTTCAGCTTCTTGACCTCAGGGTCATGGCATGGCCCAGAGCCAGTGTTCATTAGCTGTCCCCAAGCCAGAGAGCGGTGGTTCCTGCATCCCCCATTCTTTCTGAGCAATGCCCAGTGCCCCTCAGTGACTGGTGAGGCTGGGAGAGGGGTGTTCATTCCATGTGTGCTACAGGGAGCTGGATGTGCTGCTGCCAGACATTGACTACGTGGAGATCCCAGTGGACTGGTGGAATGCTGAAGCTGATAAATCCCTGCTCATTGGCGTCTTCAAGCACGGTGTGTACCCAGCTGTCTGGTGGGTGCTGGTGTGTGATGGAATGACTACCTTTGACTGGAGGGGACGTCATGTCAGTGCGAGGGACAGAGCTGTGGCTGTGCTCCACAGCCACGAAGGGCCAGGACAGCTCTCTCCCCATGGTGCCAGCAGCATGTTTGGGTGGGGAACAGGCACCCTGCAGTGCCCAGGGTGGCCGTGCCAGATCTCGTGGTAGACTCTGGTTTGCCAGGAGCAGTGTGCAGTTGCTGTGTGAGGGCAAGGAGAAAGGCACAGACCTTTCTTGGCCTCATCACGGAGTCCCCATACAGCTACACTCTGCGTGGGAGCTGTGCTGCTCTGGATGGCATGGGAAGGCTGACCTTTGCCTGCTTCCCAGGGGCTGCAGAGCTATCAGCAGCTTTTGGGAAAGTGTTGTGAATGTCTGGGGGTGAGAATTCCTCTCATGGCGGCACAGAGGGAGTGAGAGCCAGGTGGGGAGCTGTGTCCCGGGAGCAGGAGGTTTTTGTGAACCAGGCTCAGGCCTTGCTCTGTGCTGTCTGTCTGTCTTGATGGTGTGGCAGGTTATGAGCGGTACAACGCCATGCGGGCGGACCCAGCACTGTGTTTCCTGGAGAAGGTGGGCATGCCAGATGAGAAGCTGCTCTCTGCTGAGCAGGGCGTCAGCGATGGGACACAGGATGCTCCTGAAAGGTGGGCAGGGGATGGAGCTGAGCTCTCGCAGCAGCCTGGCTCACTCTTGGGGCAGTGAGGTGGAGGGAGGGATCAGGGTGTGCTTCTGTGTGCAGAGGGGAGGGCAGAAGGGAGCTGGTCCCCAGTATCAGGTGAAGGGGTGGCATGAGCACCAATTCTTTGCTTCTTGGTGCTGAGAACTGGCGCAGCCACAGGGGCTGTGCTGCCACTACCATGGACTGTTCACTCTCTCACCCAGGGGCAGTATGGAAAAAGAAGAGAGCAGTGGAGAAAAGCTGGAGGGACTGTCAAAACAGGAGGTGAGTGTTAGATACACATCTGATGCTGCCCAGCTTGCCCTGCAGTACAGGCTTGGGTCAATCAGCTCTGCTACAGGGCAGTAGGGAGCTAGCATGGCTGGTCTGCTTTATCTGTGCCCCATCTTGTGTGCATTGCCTCTGCTCCGTGGAGCACAGCTTCTGCTCTGCTTCTCTGTGTTACCTGTGAACCTGGACAGCATCTTCCTCATGGGGAGCTGACAAGTATTGAGGGCTGGGGATGCCCAGGAATGCTGCTTCTTACTCTTGGTTGGCTTCAGGAATGTCCTAAAATAAATGGCCTTGGGGGAGAGGAGGATCAGGGAATGAGGCAGCACAGGAGAGTGCAGGGGTTATTTGAACAGTGGAGGCAGTCACACTGCTACTGTCCTGGGCAGCCTCTGTCACTGTGGCCTCTAGGCCCAAAATGGCCTCTCTGAGGTGATCTCATGTCACCTCTGATCCTGTGTGCTGAGAACAGCCAGCAACTGCAGCCCAAGGGCACTGGACACACAACCTTGCCCATCCCACCACCCTACACCCTGCCTAGGACAGGTGGTGGGCTGTGCGTGTAGGGGGTTCTGAGGTTGAGCCCTCTCTGATTGTTTCCTTTTGCAGGACATCGTGGCTGCTGGGGTGGGTGAAGCCAGTGAGAAGCGGGACGAGCCAGCGGCAGGTGAGGCCATGTCTCCTGCAGTGTGGTCCATGGCTTCTCAGGGTTTGGTGTGGCACACTTGAGCCTGAGTGCTACCCCAGGCACTTTTTGGTGGGAGGAACACATTGCTGGGCTGGAGGGACATGCTGCCCTGTGTTAGTGGGTGAGGCAGCTCAACCTGGGCAGGGGCCCTCACTCACAGAGTCACAGGTGACCCATGGATGGACCCTGTGGCAGGGCAGCCAGGGTTCTGAGTGATTCGAGCCAAAGCTACCCAGGGTGACTAGAAGCCATTAGCCTGCTCTTATCCATGCAGTTGCCTGCATGAAATGAGTGTGTAAGGTATCTGCAGTGGGCAGTGTTGGCACACGCCATGGGCTGGCTGACCCCACTGCTGAGCAGGGAGCTGCAGTCTTTTCCCATGCATGGTCTGGCCTGGAGCCATCATTCCTACCCTGATCTTAGCCTCTGGACTTTTCTCTGAAGGAAGCTAAGACATAGTGAGGCTGTGAGCCCATGGATGGTCACATGGGCCCCTACTCATGACTGTGATCACTGATGCTTCCCATGGGAGGCAGAAGGTGGGAGGAAGCTCTTGGAGCTTGCCAGAGGATGTGGGAACCCGTGGCTTTGCGTGTGCACTAAATACTAATGTCCTTGCTGATGTTTGAAGCCCAGGATGGCTCCGACTCAGACAGATCCTGTTGGCCTGTCTCCTCTGCTCTCACGGCCAGACTGCGGCGACTCGTCACCGTCTACCAGCGCTGCAACCGCAAGGAGCTGCCTCCCCGCACAGAGATGCTGGTGCCCGGTAACCATGGCTACTGGCTGCAGGATGAGATGTTCCGGAGAGCCTCTGAGATGGACTCGGTGAACAAAGAAATGCAGAAAAGGTAATGCAGCACAGGAGCCTTTACAAAGCTGATTTAGCCCACTTGAATTCCTTGGCCCCCAGAACTGACCGAGGTAAATGTCACTAGAGCTGTCTGTGCTGCCGGCTGCCCAGGGCATGGGTCCTTGCTGGGCAGGGAATGTGCTCTGAGCCATGAGAGCCTTACTGCTCCAGCAGCCAGCCCAGCCAGTGAGCAGCCTCCAGTGCAAACTGGAGTTCATGCGTAGCAGATGGCGACACTGAAAGGAAGTGAGGGGACAGCTCTTCAGGGTCAAATCCAGTGTCTGCTGGGCCAGGGGTCAGCCTTGGCAGAGGAGAGTTGTGTCCTTGGGACACACTGTGGATGAGGGTGACAGATGAGCACTGTCACAGCCCATGAGCAGTGCCCTTCCAACCCTTGTGGCTCTCAGATCACTGACTTTGCCTCCTACTCATGGCCTCTGGAGCCCAGTGGTGACATATTCTGCTTGCGCTGTGCTCCCATTTAATTTGTGTCCTGGTAAGTGGGAGGGGATTGGAACTGTCCCTGCACCCCGAGTGGCTCTCTGCAGCCGTGGGAGGGTGTGCACAAGGTGATGCTACTGCTCGCTGCCAGTCTCCCATTCCACCCTGGGACTGGGACTTTCTGTGGTCACCAGCCCTCAGTGGTTTTGCCTCCTGTGAATCTGTCCCTGCAGCAGGACCCCATGTAATCATGTGGTATGTGTGCTGCTCTTGGCCTCCTTGTGTAGAAGCTGCTCCAACCCACCTTCCCTCTCCTCTTTTTCTGGACTTCTTCCAGTCATACCATCCTCTCTTTGAGGTGGGGGCATCAGTGGTTGTGCTGTGAACTTCACAGCAGTCTGGTATCTCCTGCTCCTTAATTCTCTAGGCTTTTTCTAGGGGAGATTGCCTTACAGGAGTTTTCCACTAGCCTTTAATTTGAGGTCTTTTAACGTACTCACCATTGCGCTTCTTGATTTGGATCATTAATATATGTATTAACTTTCTCCTTCTCATTTTTGAAATGAAACATGACTGCAGCCCCTGGGAACAGCGGTGGCAATGGTGGCAAATGGTGGCAAAATACCAAAACGGTATTTTGGGCAGTTGGAGAGTGTCGTGGGTGTTGTCACCCTGTCTACTTTCCTTTGATATGTCTCAGCTGCTTGTGGCTGCTGGCTCAGAGCTACAATTCAGAGGAGCTGAGATTTGACTGGAAGCTTCCTTCACAACTCAATGCTCCCCATTTTCTGCTGTGTGCGCCCACATCTGCTCTCTGTGGCTCTTTCTCTGGGCTCTACTTGGGGCTGTATTTGCCCAGGACAATTCACCATCTCTGTCCTTTGAGTGATCCCCACAAGGTGAAAGTTCAGAGGGTCCAACCCAGAATGAAAGTTGTATTCTAAGAGTGCTGTAATTGAACTCCTCCATCACCACTGCCACTCTCCTCTGGTGGTGAGGGGGTGGCACTCAAGAGTCCAAAGGGGTCAGTAAGGGACTGGGACTCTTACAGCAGCAAGCTCCAGTCCCGGTGCTCCTCTACAAGAGGCTGGATGAGAGCTGTGTCTGCATATCCTTCCTTTGTAATTCCTAGTACAGAGAACTGACCTTCTCATGGAAGTGAAACAGCTTGATCTGGCAGGAAGGGAGTAGGTGAGGTAGGTTTGTGCCTCCACAGAAGCTGCTGGAGCCTGCTGCCTGTTGGCAGCACAGCCCAGAGCTGCACTCAGGGGTTTATTGAAACAGCCAGGAGAGTTTTTTCAGCAATGAGTTGAGAGCCAGAGGGCCCATGGCCTCTGCTTCTCCTCCTCCCTGTGCACCACAGGGCAGAGCATCTTGGACTGTGGTGGTCTCCCCAGTGTGCTTCTCCTGACACCTCCCTCAAAACTGTTGATCAGTAACTAGACAGTGCTGTCTGAGCCTCTCTGCCTGGTGCCTTGCCTGTTCTGGGCCCAGAACGTGTCTCAGTGGTGTTCCCGTCTCCTCCCTGCTCACAGGTGGACCAGGAGGGAGCAGGCAGATTTCTACCGCACTGTCTCCTCCTTTGGGGTTATCTATGACCAAGAGAAAAAGATCTTTGACTGGGCCCAGTTCAGAGCCATCTCTCGTCTGGAGAAGAAGACGGATGAGAGCCTGGAGAAGTACTTCTACAGCTTCGTGGCCATGTGCAAGAATGTCTGTGGTCTCCCTCTGTGGAAAGAGGATGGTGAGTGGAAATTGCGTGGCATATAGAGGGGTAATGGTAGGTCCAAGTAAAAGGAATTCCACTTCCCTAGTGGAGCAGGAGATCAAGGGAGGAACTTCAGAGACAGTTGGAAACAGTGAGTTGCCAGGCAGGCTGTGGGCTTGCAGCAGTCATGCATTTCTGGCTGCCTTGTCCCCACCAGGTAGTGCCTCCCTGGCACAGTGGGAGGATAGAGCAGCCCCATGGACTCCAGCCCCTGCTCTCACAGGGGGCTTGCAGGAAATCACAACCAACAGCAGCAACCTCTAAACATGAGTGCAAGTAGAGAAGCAGCACACACAAAGCTCCATACTGGAGCTGAGGGTTGTTGTATTGGCTGTTCTCTGAGCATCCCTCTGCTGCCTTTGGACAGAGTTCACTCCACCTATGCCTGTGCTGACTGTGGAGCTCTGTTGCAGGGTAAATAGAGCCTAGATCCACTGCAGGAGGCTCAGGAAGCCTGGCCAGCAAACAGGGCATCCATTTTCTTTGAGTGTTCTGCAGAGGCCTTGCATTGGCACCAGACAGGACATGTCAGATGAAAAGCTGCTTGGAGTCTATTTAAGCACAAAGTGATTTGTTTCCAACAGCAGCAGAAAACATTTTACCTCAGATCTGTCATGGATCCTGGTCTTAGGCACAGTTCCTTGTATGTTTCTGTTGTGCCTTAGGTAGGTGGTCCTCATCAGAAGAGCTGCACGAGCTGCCTTTCCCTGACACCGGGCTGAAGGGCTACCAGGGGCTCAGAGTGCCTGGAGCCACTCTGCCTGCAGGTCCAGGCAGCTCCAGCACTGCTGGTGATGATGGAGCAGAGCTCAGAGCTCAGAAATCCTCTGCAGATGGTGCCACTCTTGATGCAGCTGCTCCAGTTACAGGGTTTTACTCCCTGAGCCCATTTGGTGGGATATTACTGGAAGGTACTGAGACTGGAAAAAGAGGTCTCAACAGTGGCTACAAGCACAGGCCTCACCTCACTAGTATGAGCAAGAGTAAAAACTCAGCATGCTTGTCACTGCCTCTGAGGAACTCCTGCCAACCCAAATAATATCCTTGGCTTTGCTGTCCCTGCTGTAGGTCCTCCAGACCCTGACATCTACGTGGAACCCATCACGGAGGAGCGCGCGGCCCGGACCCTGTACCGCATCGAGCTGCTGCGGAAGGTGCGCGAGCAGGTGCTCAAGTGCCCGCAGCTTCACGAGCGCCTCAAGCTGTGCCGGCCCAGCCTCTACCTACCCGTGTGGTGGGAGTGCGGCAAACACGACCGGGACCTGCTGATCGGCACCGCCAAGCATGGCCTCAACCGCACTGACTACTACATCATGAATGACCCCCAGCTGTCTTTTTTAGACGCATACAGAAACTATGCCCAGCATAAAAGAGCAGGGCTTCCAGGCCCAGAAACCCTGTGCTGCCTTTACCAGTCCAACTCCAAACTCTACAGCTCCCCCGTGTACAGCCAGATGGACCAGACCTGTGAAACCCTGGAGAATGAAGCCGAGAGTCACATCAAGCTAGAAACTGTGGACAGCACCATGTCCCAGGCTGGGGGCAGCCCACCGGACGCAAACTGTGAAACATTCATATCCGAAGTCCGGGACATCATTTCCAGTAACTACGACGAGAGCTCGCTGCCGGACTCGCTGGTGTGCATGATGTACGATGAGAAGGCCTGTCCCAGCGAGCAGAGCTCCCTCGCCAGGGACAGCCCAAGCTGCACAGATGTCGCAAGCAGCATTGCCAAACTCTCTGAGGGCAAACTGGAGGGGGATGAGGATCCATCCAGCTGTGATGCAGATGCCATGAGAGAGGCTCCCTTCCTAGAGGATTTGCAGGCGGGCTCTGACCGAGTGGACAGTCAGAATGAGGAAGCTGAGCCTTCACCTTCTACCCCCGAGAGCAATCCTTCACAGAGTGCCCCAGCCAAGCTCAACAAAGGCTTGGAACAGAAAGGAGCACTTGGCAACCCAGCAGCAGGACTGCCTGAGCACAGCACCGTGGAAAGGGTCCTAAATGTGGGGCTCTACAGTACCAGTCTCCATAACTACGAATTAAAAGTTCCTCCTGAGCAGAGGTTCATCAGTCTTCTGCAGGAGAAAGGATTGGAGGCAAAATCAGGGCCAAGTCAGAGCCACAGCGAGGAAGATGAGGAGGAAGAAGAGGACGATGATAATTCTGAGGCAGCAACAGATGCCGTGGAAGTCTTGAATGGTCCCAGGACCAGGGCCAGTTGTGACCCCGAGGCTCATGAACTGGGGGGTGAGGAGCAGAGCTCTAGTCTCCCCACACCTGAAGACACTTGCCCAGAAGACATAAATGGCGAGAGGGAGGCCCTGGGGCTGGGGGAGCCTGGGGCAGAGGGCAGGGAGGACCATGGCCTGAATGAGAACACCCAGCAGCACTCACCAGGCCAGGCTCAGAGCCAACTCTTCAGCCTGCCCACACCTCTGCTTCAGGGGGGACATCAGGAGGCAGAGCCCCCCTGTGTCAGGGGGGAGCCCTTGGGCCGAGATGCTGAGGGGCAGACAGGCTGCACAGAGGCCCCTCATCCTGAGCCTCAGGGCATAAAGCAAGAAGAATGTGAGAATGGAGATGACGGGGAGAAAGCCAACAGCAACCAGCGCCAAGGTATGGTCCTGAGAGCTCTGTCAGGTTGACAATCACCTCTGGCTATGGTGGGAGGGACCTGCTGTCCTCCCTGCAGAGCCAAACCTTGGAGCTCCCTTTGGAAAAGCATATGCCCTCCTTCTCGCCCACCTGGGAATGGTAAGGGATGGGGGGGGCTGCTGAAATTCAAGTCCCCCAAACTCAGCTCAGGGGAGTGATGATCCTTCCTGAGTAGCTTGGGCTGCCTGCCCTGATCCAGGTCTGCTGCTTCTCTTGGAGACTCCTGGGGACTGGGACCTTTCTGGAGCCAGCTGGGCACTGGGGTAGGAATATGTGAGGAAATGCTCCCCACCTCTAGATGGGGGTAAAGGCAGGGTGGTGGTGGGCTCTATTCTCCTTTGCTTTTTTTAGATGGCCCAGAGAAGTACTTGGAGGAAGAGAGCAAGAATTCTGCTTCTGTCTTGCCTGGGGAGATGGATGATCTTCAGGATGCCCGCGCACCGACCATTGCCCAGCTGCTGCAGGAGAAGACACTTTACTCCTTCTCCGAGTGGCCTAAGGTGAGGTTAAAATGAGTACATTTTGTATTGAAGTGTTCCTGCGTAACCCTGGCCAGCAATGGCTCACTCAGCTCCAGCACTGCCTCCTGCTCCTCTGCACATCCCACTGGATGCTCTGTCCAAGATGCTCTTCCCAAGCACCCGTGCCGTGAAGAGGCATGCCCCCAAAGCAGTTCCCTGCCGAGCTGAGACCACCTGGGCTGGGCTTCACTTTAATCCTGAGCCGTCATACATGGGTCAGTCATTCTTGTATCAGTTTGTCACCGTCCATTCTGTTTGCAGGACCGTGTGATCATCAACCGCATTGACAACATCTGCCATGCCGTCCTGAAGGGCAAGTGGCCTTCCTCCAGCCAGCAGTTTGAGACACAGAGCCTGCTGACAGCCCCAGCCATGGCCAGCAACACCGGCAGCAGGAGCAGCTTTGCTGAGTCAGAAGCCTCTGATCCCTGCTTCAATAATGGGGTCTTAATGTCACGGGTACAAAAGGTGAGGGGAGCCCTCAGGCAGTGACAGGCTCAGGACTCTGGGGTGAGACATTGCCCAGAAGTACTCAGGAGTTTCCCAAGTGGGGCCCCTTGGTGCCAGTTGGGGTGTGTAACACATGGCTTAAGCCACTTGGTCCCCTGGTGATAGCTCCTGGTGAGCTCCCCATGCTCAGTGCCCTGCTGCCCTCCTTGGAAGGCAGCTGTTGTTGGCAGCTCCACAGCTCCTGTGGCTCTGGAGGTGCTTCCAGAGTCAGCACTGGAGCACCTGACATGGTCAAAAGGGACATCCCCCTGGTATCCCGGAGGAAGGGGTGCAAGGAGCACTGTTCTGTCAAGTCCCCAGCTGCCTGTCCCCAACAGTCACGCTGGACAGACAAGCAGGTGGTTGGTGACAAGGTCTTGGTCTCAAGACCTTGAGAGATCTGAGTGTTGCAAGGTTGCTCCTGCACCATCCCCAGGGATGGAGATGTGGTATGCCCAAGGAAAGGACATCACTCGGGGCTCCTTGGAGAGGCAGGGGAGCCTGACCATAGCCTGATCAGCTCAGTGCTGGTGGGAGTAGTAGCTGTGGTCACTGGGCAGGGCAGGAGCAGCCATAACCCTCTGTGGCTTTGGTACACACAGGAAGGTTTCCTGAGCCCTGCCTTTGAAAAAGATGAGCGGAAGCACAGGAGACCCTATGAATTCGAGATGGAGAGAGATGCCAAACAGAGGAGCCTGGAGCAGCTGGCAGCAGCCCATGTCCATCCACCCATTGTGCTGAATGGCTGGCGGGAGGCAGCGGTGGACTTGTCCAGAGCCTCTGATGGGTCGCCGGGGAGCTCCTCTCCTTTCCCCCTGAACACAAACATGCCCAAACTGGGCACTGTGAATGCCCTCCAGAGCTCCCTGGGCATGGACTTGTCTGGCATCCTCCAGGCAGGGTTAATCCATCCTGTCACTGGACAGATTGTAAACGGCAGCCTCCGAAGAGATGATGCTGCCATGAGGAGGAGACGAGGAAGGAGGAAAAATGTTGAAGGGATGGACCTTGTCTTCTTGAAGGAGAGGCCTCTTCCAAACAGGCTGCAGGTGGGTTGATGCTCCCCCTTTCATATGGACCCAGTGGAGTCAGCACAGTTTGTTTCATGGTCCAGCTCTCTCCTCCACGCTCTGCTGCCAATAACGCTGTGCAGCTTCCTCCAGGACCGCTTGGTTTGTGCAGGACCAGGCAGGAGCAGATACTACAGGGAGGAAGGGAAGTTATCCCTCTAGTTTACAGCACTCTGGAGTGATTGAATCCTTTTAAGCATTATCAGAAGCAGCTGTCCCACCTCAGGGAATGTTTAGGTTTGGGGAAGATGAGGAAGACAAGATCTACTGCACCCTTTCTCCTTTCCTGGGATCCACTCATAGAATGGAGCAAGACCAGTGCCCCTAGACCACTTCTAGGAGTGATCTGAGGGGAAGTTGGTCTTCCTGGTGTTTAGAGTGTTTCCATGTGAGTTCAGAAGCATCTCCCTTCTCTCTCTGTCCTCCCTACCACCAGTGTTGGTGATGGAATGGAACTGTTATGTGGTGGTGGGTGGTGATTTAAGGAAGAGGCATGGGGAGTATGTGGATAAGTCTGATGGGAGCAGATGACCTGCTTTGGGAGCTGTGCTTCTTGGGGTGCACATGCATCACTGCATGTTGCTAATGGGCTCTCCCTGCTCCTTCCTCCACAGCAGGATGTTCAGGAAGATCAGCCACAGCCCTCTCAGAGCAGTCCTCTCCCTGATGGGCCGGTTGCTGCTACCTCAACTCCACAGCCAGTCCCAGCTGCAGGCAGCCAAGAGAAGGCTGTCCCGAATAAGAGTCTCCTTGACTGGCTCCGGCAGCAGTCTGACTACACACTCGATGTTCCCAGCTTTGGCACAGTAAGGGTGGCCTTCAGTGGTGTGTGTGTGTGTGTGCGCGTGTGTGTGTGCCTGCCTTGTGTGCTGCTCTTTGTGTTAGGTTTTTTCTTGTTACGTGGTTTGTGGTGTTCATTGGGGCTGTTCAGGAAATCATGACGTGTTTAGGAGGTGAGCACTGTTCCCTTGTACAGCAACAAAAAGCACTTGCCACTGGAGAACTCCTCCCCTTTCCCCCAGAACACAAACATGCCCAAATGGGAGACTCCAGGGCTCCTTGTGCATGGACCTGTCTGGCATCCTTCAAGAGCTGAGCTCTGTTGCCCGAGGTTGGTTCTGCAGCTGCAGTGCCTCCATCTGCCCAATGCACAATGTCTTCCGGAAGTGGCAGGGATGATGGGGGCAGAAATGAGAACACGATTTGAGGTGCTCAAGGTCTGTCTATGTTCTTTTCCACTTGAGGTCATTTTAGGCAGTGCTGTTGTATTAAATAAGGGTCCCAGGCGAGAGGAAACCTCTCTTTCAGAGCCAGACCAAAAATGGCTGTGTTGGAGACTGACAGGCTTGTGGCCATGTGGCCATGGATGTTCTCAGAAAGCAGTGGCTCAGAGTAGGGTGCACAGTCAGTCTGATTCTTCCTGCTGTCTCATAAACCTCCACCTCTTGGTTTCACAGGTTGGTTTGCTCCAGGTTTCAGCTTACTTAGCCTGTTAGACCATGTGGTAGGCAGAGCACAGGCCATGAAACAGAGCAGGAAGAAATGTGGTGGTAAAACAGAAAAGACTCTGCATCTTGGTCCTGGAGGATCATGTGCCTGAGGCGGGGATTTCCTGGAGCTTGGAGTACAGGCAAGACATAAGTGTTTTGAAGCTTGCTAGAGATGAGAGGTGAGGAGCCCACCATTTGCTCAGCAGGATGGCCTTGGCTTTTCAAAGTCCAGACTCACAGGAGCAGGTGTGGAGGTGCCTTCCCACTCCTTCCCAACACCCTTGCCTTCCAGGGAGGTACTGGAGCTTGCCCAGTGTGACCATGCCTCTGGTGAAGCTCTTGCTCCCAGCAAGCCCCCAGTGTTCCAGGCCAGCCCTGCAGGATCTCTTCGCTGGGTAGGATGGATTAAGAGAGGCATTGGGGTACTGCAGTAGCTCAGAGGATGAACTGCACTCAGGGTCTTTTTCTGACTCTCAGGAATCCGAGTTGATCATTATAAAAATCCATCCCTGCAGGCACATTAACAGTGGGGCTTGGTGCATGCAGTGGGTGTGCAGTGACCTGACTGTAATTCGATTGGTTGCAGTTCCAGAGGGCTCTGATGCCAAAGAAATATGGTGCAGCATCTCTGCTGCAGGTGCTGCAAACAGCTAAAAGAGGAAGGAAACAGCACAGCTAAGCTGGTGAGAAGCAGATGGCTGTATGAGAGTGGCACAAGTGGCACACACAGACCTGTACTCTCTTTTTTACTGGCTGTATGCAGTGTCCTGTTTACAGATGCTTGTACAAGAATCTGCAGTGTAAGGACTGGAGGGGAGTTAGAAAAGGCTAGAGCACTCTTAATGGAGTACACTAGAGATGCCTTTATATCTACAAAAATCAGTTTTACTCATTTGAGAGCTGGTCCTTGTGGCAGGGACCAGTTTGTTCTGCTGGTTCAGCTCCTGCCCCAGCCTGCAGGGATTCCCTGTCCTATGCTGTTCTCCTGCAGGGCTTGTAGCCAGTCAGGCTCATTAAGCCATCTAGTCTCATTAATGTTGTCTTGTTTGCACTCTAGAATTTTTCAGACAAGCCCAAGCAGAGGAGGCAGCGCTGCAAGGACCCCAACAAACTGGACATTACCTCTCTGACGGGAGAGGAGCGGGTGCCGGTGGTACATAAGGGTACCGGACGGCGGGTAAGCAAAGGCTCTTCTGTGCTCTGCCCTCAGTGTCCCTTAGCAGACCTTGAGCATGCCTGGGGGAAGATTTAATCCAGAGAAGCCTATGGATAAGATAAAAGTCTGGAATAGGTCTCAAATCTACATTATCCTGTGACACATGTGCCCAAGGACATGCAGACCTGTGAAATAAGTGGCTGTGTGAAGTAAGGGATGTGGGAGTGTCGTCCCTTGCCAGTGGGCACAGACGCCTCAGTGGCAATGGGACACAGCCCTCAGCACAGCCCTGTCATGTGCTTCCATCCTGGATTTGATTGTTCCCCTTGATGCCACTAATTGTAACATTGCCATGCAAATACTGTTGGTTTGTTCCTCCTTATGAGGTGCAGGCCAGGCATACCAGTACCCATCCCAGTGGTGGGCTTGTAGAATGTCGAGGGTTGGAAGAGCTTTTTCCTGCTTTCTGTGAAAGGAGCTTGGGTTTACTTGTCTGCAGTTTAATTTCCAGGGCACTGATATTCACCTCTCTGAACAAGAAGGGATGTTCAAGAGTACTTTGCACAGAAATTTACTTCTTTAACACACCCAGGACTGTACAAGGTCAGAAGGTGATGTGACATTAATCACATCTAAAAGCAAAAGTAAAGAGTGAGGCAGAGAGGTTGTTTCAACCACGTCTGTGTTCCCTTTTGTTGCCCCCATGCTGGCCTTTCCTGGGTGAGCTGGGAGGTTTGCTGGTTCTAAATATGGCTTTTACAGAAGCTCTGTCCCCATTGCTGGTAGCTGGGAGGGCAATGGGCTGGGCCACACAGGCTGAACCTGCCTTTTCTCCCTGAGCTGTGTTGTCTGGAGGCAGCAGGCACACACCAAATCCTGCAGAAAGGCAAGTGTAGCAAGGCAAGAATCTCCCCCCCCAGCCAAATTGTAGTCCAAAGCAAGAAGCTAGGGGAAGTGTAATCATATTTTTTGTATTATCTTACATTACTCTCTCTGCAATAGAGGTCATCCTTCTGCTGTGTTTTATAGTTAGGGGGAGCCACGGCACCAGCATTGAAGGAATTGCCAAGGTGGCTTGATGCAAACTTGGAGTATGCTGTTGCAGCTGACTGGGCTGACATTGTTAAGCTTTCAGTAAGTTAGAGCTTTCGGAGAAATCTGTATCATGTCATCTTTTCTTTCCCCTCCCCATCCCCACAACCTTTCTCCAGTGAGGATCTGGGAGCTTCGAGGCAGGCCCTGGGCTGGGCGTGGGGGAGGGGACGGCTGCAGCCCTGGGGCAGAGTGGGAGGTGGGGCTGTGCCACCACCAGCCCCATGGCCAGGCCTCGGAGAGAGGGGGCCAGTGCCCCGGGAACGGGGCTCAGTGTGCCTGGCAGGAGAGCCTTGCGATGCTTAGCGGGGTAGCAGGGGCAAGAAGAATGCCCTAGGAGCTGGACAGCAGGGTGTGGACAAAACTTTCTCACGGTTCAAATTTTCAAAAACATCTGTAGTGTTTAGCTTTTCATCAGCTCCTGTGAACTCTGCCTGCGTAACCACATGCCCACCAAAGGCCCCACAGGCACCAGGCCTGAAGGGTCAGGCACAAGCAGGGAGAGGGGCAGAACAGAGCCTCCTGTGCCACATCCATTCATCCTGCCCATCCACCAGTCTCTGCCCCAGTATGGGCAGAGCCTGTGGAGAAGGAGCACTCTCCCCTCTGGCACACATGGCACTGCAAGATCGTCCTGCCCTGCCCTACATGCTGGCCTGATCCAGACTTTTCCCTACAGTCCCTCTCACCTGCTGCCTGGTTTTGGGCTGCAGTGGTTTGTGTGACACCCTTGCAGAGGGCTGGAGGGTGAATCCGTTGGCTTAGAGGTTTGTACTGCTCTCAAATTGGTTTTTCCTTCGTGCTGGAGATTTGGCATGGTCTGCCCCACTGCCCAAGAAACAGCTCCATGTCCAGGCTGGCATCAGTACCCCATCTGGGCAGCCAGCCCTGGGCAAGCTGACAGCTCTTCTTTCCCCTGATTTGAGGGGACAGTCTCTTTGCCACAGAAACCACTGTGTGCCTGGCACACCTGCCTGGGCACCTCTCCTGTGCCCTGCTCCAGTGGCTGCATCCCATGATCATTCCCACCCCATCGGCACTGAGCTTTTGGCAAATGCACACCCGTCCTGGTAGGGGAGGGATGCAGAAGGATGGCTGGCTGCTCCAGGTGCTCAGGCCAGCAGGAGCTGGGGCTGGCTGCCTCGGAGAGCCTGGGGGCAGTCATGGCCCCATGTTGCTTCTCCCACATGCCAGTGGGAGATGCTCCCAGAAGGTTCTCCCTCCTTGGGCAGGTAGTGTGCCGAGCAGACTGCCAGGCACATCTAATTCATGTTTCTGCACTACAGGTGTCAAGAGGAAATACTTTTCCTCTCTAAACTTACTATTCTAAATGGTTCAAAGAGCAATGATATTGAAATCCGAGGGAACCATGAAGGGAAATGTTTAAATGTCTGTGTTAAGGATGCTGAAAAAGGGAGTCTTAAGCTGTGCTGTGGATCCCCCTGCACTCCTCTGTGTAACCAAATGGTCTTGCCCACTTCTGGCTGCTGGGTTTTGGTCCCATGTCTCTTTTGTCAGAAGAGCTTTCTGAATGCTCCCTGGCATCTCAGTGGAGCTCTGACCAGGAACTCAGACAGCATGCCCACTCTCTTATGTCACCCCATGAGCTTTGCTGTCCTGCAGAGTGTTGAAAATTTGGCCCTTCCCATCTCAAAGAGGATTTTTTCACCTATTGCTGAAGGCACAATTAGAGCTGGGCAGGGAGCTGAGTGGGCAGCTGATTCCACACTGCCCTGGTGCTTCTCACGCTGTGAGCAGCTGGTGCTGAAGTCTGGGGTGAAAAACAGGGTAAAAACATGCTTCCTTCTCCCCTCCTTGAGCATATGACAGTGCAGGATCCTGCCACGGCAGAGCAAGGGTGTTTTGCATTTGGCAGCATCCCTTGGGGAAAAGTTGTGTGTACGTCTCAAATTCCATATCATGTAGGCAAATATTTCTGTGCCGACACCATCTGGGACGCAGATGGGGGCACAGAGAAGCCAGATTAATTTTGCTGCAGAAGTGACTGTCGGGTGTTCTCTGTTATGTCTCATTTTCAGGGCTACTTACCTGAAAACAAATTCAATCGCATCCTCACCGAGCCTGTGCTCCGGGACACTGGGCCGCGCCGGAGAGGGAGGAAGCCCCGGAGCGAACTCCTTAAAGGCCCTGGTGTTGTAGCAGATTCTTCCTCTGGAATGGGACCATTGTTCATGAACGGACTAATTGCTGGGATGGATCTAGTGGGACTTCAGAACATGAGAAATATGCAAGGGATCCCTCTGACCGGGCTGGTGGGGTTTCCTGCTGGCTTTGCAGCAGTGCCCGCTGGTGAGGATGTGAAGAGCACCCTGAGCATGTTGCCCATGATGCTGCCAGGCATGGCGACCGTACCCCAGATGTTCGGGGTGGGAGGGCTCCTCAACTCCCCCATGACGACGACTTGCACCGCAACCGCTCCAACTTCGTTAACAAGCACAACGAAAGGTGGCACCGCCAGCGCTGAGAAAGCCAGCGAGGAGAAACAGGGCAGCCAGGATGGGAAAAAGGAACCTCTCGCTGAAGATAAGCCTGGTCCTAGTTCATTTTCTAATCAGACAGAATCCGCAATAACTACCAGTAGTCCTGTAGCTT
Organism: Petroica traversi; assembly: GCA_025920805.1. NCBI lineage: Eukaryota > Metazoa > Chordata > Aves > Passeriformes > Petroicidae > Petroica > Petroica traversi. The sequence goes on along the minus strand of JAHLSL010000084.1, from coordinate 668,790 downwards.
TTAACCCATTTCTTATCCCAGGGATGTCTCCTGGACTGATCTATCCCTCCATGTTCCTTTCCCCTGGCATTGGCATGGCGCTGCCTGGCATCCAGCAAACCAGGCACTCAGAGGCAGCGAACCTGGAGAGCCAGAAGAGAAAGAGGAAGAAAGCAAAAGGGGAGTCAGCAAATCCAGAGCCAGAAACTGTCTCACTGCCGGAGAAAGAAGCTGCAAACGGCCAAAACTGTGTGGAGCAGAGCCCGCCGGTGGCCGCAGAGAAGGAGCAGGACAGACCAGCAGAGGAGGAGCACCAAGCAGCTCATGATACCGACTAGAACTTTTGTTTCATTGAAAGAAAAACACAAAAAGATTGTGGCTTGTGAGTTTCTTATCCCATAAACTCTTTGTTACTTCCCCTCCCACCCCACTCCACCTTCATAAACCTGTGTTTCCATGAGTAATATTATCTACCTAATTCCCTGTCAGAAAAAACTGGTGACATACTACATGTTAATAGTTGCAGGGTCTTGCCACTTTATTAGATAAACAGTGTTGTCTAGCTAGTATGGGAGGCACCGAATTCTCATTCTGTTTTTCCAGTCAATCATCCCAGCCAATAATAGCAAATCCAGTACTTGGTCACCCCCCGCAAATTGCTCACTCCTTTGAGAAGAAAAAGCAGCAAAAAAACAAGAGCTAAAGAAAAGTGTTTATCTCTTGATCTAACACACAGACAAGGGTATTTCTGTCTACAGCGACACTGAACGAAAAAGCCTATATTTGGGCTAAAAGCACAGCTATAGTAAGTGCTAATGTGTATTTTTGATTTAAAGTATTTCCCTATTTTATCATGGTTACTAGAATAGTAGTATAGACAGAAGTATATAACTAATGATTGAAAATGCATATATTCATTTCTTTGAAAGGAAAAGCATAACTGGTAGTGATATAATTTCTTGATCACCCCCACCTCAAAGGTTTGGAGACAAACTGCAGAGTGAAAAAACGATGTAGACATTCTTTTGTATTTTTTAAAACCAGCGTTTGGTTTTATGTTACGTGGAGTTTAGTTACCCTTTCCTCGGTAGTTACAAGAACTTTCCAGCTTGAGCTGGAAAGGTTTTGCACACTTGCATGACTTTTCTGGGGTTACTGTACCTCTAGCAACCAGTTTCTTCATCATTCTGCTTGTCTTCAGTTCTCCTCTCTGGCGTTAGTTCTCAGCTATGGCATTACAGGTGCTCTAAAGGTATTTTTTTCCAGCCATGAACAGACCACACCGATTTTAATGCTCTTATATGAACACTGAGGCTTTCTGAGTTTTTATATTTTCCACTCCTTACCCCAGAAGCGACATTCATTCAGCAAACACAGAGAAGGCTGTAGGCCAGCTTCCCTCCTTGGGGAGTCCTCTGAGAAGGACCCTTGAGACTTTCAAAGCCTGAGTTTCTTACTTTCTAGTGGTGGACTGTGAATAGATTACTTTGGCTTCTTCCCATTCCGTTTGATGTTGAACAGTATTTCCAGTCCCCCAAATGAATTCAGCATCTGCGTTTCAAATGGACAGGTTTTAATGCTGCCAGCCCCCCCGCTCCAGCTCTGGGTACTGAGATTCCTCCACAGGCAACTCTTCTGGTTTCTCCTTCCCCTCACTCCTTTAATTCTTCTTTCACTTGGGGTTGTTCTTACTTGCAGCTCATGGTCTGAGACTTGAATAAAGCCGCAGTGGTGCAGCGGTGAGCGAAGGGCAGGCTGGGAGGGAGTTAGAGTGTGCTACTCATCAGCTTCACACTTGGTTGTCACAATTTACTGTATTTTTTTACTTTTTTTTTCTGTTGCAGTTTTGCTAATTTATCAGATGGTCCAAATGTTTTGACATAACTATTTCAGTTTGCATTATTTATTTATGATGCTTTTTGTCATTGTCTTTTATACATTTGGGATTATAAATTATGTACATGTTAAAATTAGCATCTCAAAGAAGTCTGTTACCCGTGGTCAAAAAACCAGTTGGTTGATATTTTCACAGAATTTATTCCCAGTTTACTGGATTGGATGATTTTTTTTAAAGTATGTAGCCAATCATAATGCAATCCTCCTCCCCTCCAATAATTGTATTCTATTTAATATCATTCTTGTAGCATAGATACTGTATCACTATTGACAGATTTCTTAGAAATGCTGCTATCTCTATTTAACTAACATTTTGTTCAGTTTTTGCCTCCAGTGGAAGCAGAAAGGGTTTTTTCAGCTGTTAAATCCAAAATCAATATAATTTATTTATGTAAAAAAAAAAAGTCACGATTGATATATTTTTGAACCTTTTAAGTACTAACTTTGTTTTTATTCAGTGGAAGAACATGTACTTGCCCTAAATCCTTAAAATACAAATGCTATAAAACTTCATATATCTTCAAAGCCTTACTGTGAATGGATACAGAAATCTCTTCCGAGTCCATTTTTCGTTATGGGATGGTTTTTCCAGGGTTACACGCGAAAGGAACAGGGTTTAAAGTGAAATTTATTTAATCAGCCAGCATGCTCTATACCTTGTTCTTCCTTAGCAGACATGTATGCTACGTCTCTGGGTGTTTAGGCTTCTCTTTGCTACTTTGTGACCCTTTTGCAACCCGATATACTCTGTGGATTATTTAGACTGTGGCTGCTTCTTCTTTTCCATCATATCCCAAACAAACGCCAAATTTTCACTGGTTTTCATGGCTATTCACACACATACATCCTTCACCAAATGTGCTAACAAAATAAACTGTCTGTGCTCTTGAACATGGATAAAAAGAAAAAGATTTAAAAGTCAGATTTTTATTTTTTTAATTTAGTGACTAGATGATGCTTATCTTTCAGACTTGGGAGAGCCTTGCTACAGATGTATATAATTTTTTTCAGCAAATATATGTGAATGTTCAATTCACCTGACTCAGTGATAAACGTGACTTGCCTTTTTCTCAGCATGAATCCATTGAGAAGCTGTAGAAAACAGTGCCTGGCTGCTGCTCTAGGATTGCTGCTGGTGCCCTGTGTGTCACTCTGAGTCAGGCTGCTCATTGTGAGGGGCTGAGCCCGCAGCTTTCACAGCGCCCTGGGGTGAACTCACCAGTGTGGGGGAACTCATGTCCCTCGTGGGTTGCAAGATGCCAGGAGCAGCCCAAGCTCCAGGACCAGTTTAAGCACAGAGGATGCACAAGGTCTCTCTGCTGAACTGCTTTTTCCACAAGGTGTGTGGAAGCCCAGAGACCTCCACAGTCATCACACATTCCTTACCCCTAAGCAGTTACACCCTGTGGCACCTGCACAGCAGACAGGTTGCTGGGAGTGCTGGGCTCCTCTCCCTGTGCTTCCTGCACCTCCAGGTTTTGTGAAATGCTTGTCCTAACTCTCTGTAAGGATCTCAGGCTTTAGCAAAGCAGGCATTTGTCAGTGTTTCATCTGAATGATGTACAGGAGCAGCTCCGTTCTTCCAAGATCCAGGAAAAAAGACACAGAGTAAAACCAGTGCTTTTACTGCTCCACCTGCCCTGTGTAAGCACCTTATCCTGGTGTTTGTTGCTGCTTTGGGGGAGAAAAAGAGAAAAGTACCCAATAGAAAAGACCAGCAAAATGGTAGCATAAACTGAATTTCCAGTTCTCAAGTCTCCCTTTTAAATTCTGGCTCCACACACTGCAGCCTTGCACCTCAGCATCCATAATGCAGGGTATTTGCTGGCAGGATCTGCAGGAGACAGGCCATGGAGGAGCACATGCTGGCTTTGGGCTGTCACATCAGTGGTGGCTCCAGAGTCTCTGTCTCTTCAGACAAGGTGTGTTACCTGCTGGTGGCAGTGAGTGCATGTGGTGGAGGATGGGCACCATGGGCACAACTTGCTCTCCATTGTGTTTTACAGGATACAGGTGAGAGAGTAAAACAGGCACAGCTGCACATCCCCACAGCTGCCCCTGCATGGTTTTTATCTGAAAGACACAGGGAAGTCTCATCACACATTTAGACAAGATTTCTAATTCCCTTTATGGTCACAAAAAGGGGGGAAGAATTTTCCTCAGCACTGAGCTGTGGTTGGGGGAGCTTTGTCTACCCCAAGTGCAGATGTCCCTACTCTGGGCTCTTGAGAGTTACAAGAAAGGATTTGGTTTTGGAAATCTTGGCCAGCAGTGAGCAGAAGGCAATTTCTCTAATGGCACCTGTTTTGCATTGAATAAAACTTGAGCTTTTCAGTGCAGTTTTGCTCCTCACCTCCTCAGGAGCCACTTCGGCCCCAGGGCTCTGAAGCATGGGCTGAGCCACAAGATCAGAAATCTCCTCACATTTTACAACCTCAAAGCAGTTACCAGGTAACACTACTGGTAAAGTCCCCAGGAGCCTCACACCCCATGTGCCAGTGCACAGCGGCCCATGGCATCCCTGCTCAGCCATGGGCACTGGACAGGCAGTGCTGCCAGGAAAGGAATTGGCGCAGCCACCAGCAGGTTTGGAAAAGTGGAGGGAAGAGAAACCCAGCTTCTCTCTCAATCCCCTTCCCATTAATCTGTACCATGTGCCCTGCACATGGACAGCAGGCCTAGGAACATCATCCTTGGCCTCCCGTGGGGCTTTTTGGACGCTGGCTGTTTCATGGCATTCCCTGGGGTGGCTGGAGACCATCAGTACAGTGCCATGAGTGGCACTAATTCCTGAAGAATCAAGATTTCACCTCAAAAGTTATAAAACAATGCAAGATCTTCAGCCCAGCAGAAGGCCAGTCCCACTCCCTTGTTCTCCCTCCAGTGGGATTTTAATTCATGGGCTCTGTACAGCACCACTACCTGGCTCCATTTGCCAGTGGTCTGGGTGGGATGAGACATTACTGGTTTAACTTGGAACTCAGTCCCAGCCTGCCTGAATGCATCAGTTCAGGCAAGCCCAGAGGGTTTCAAGAAATAGCAGTGTCCTGGACCTGTTGCAGGAGCAGCTGAGGAGATTGAGAGCCATGGCAGATGCTCCAGCCTCTCCTCTGGGCTCCTGCCAAGCATTGGTTTTCAAGGTTTTCAGCTGGCTGTGCAATAGCATGGGAGACATTGTACAGGAATTGTCCATACTCTTTGGTAAAACAAAATTGTAAAGGAAAAGCTCACCGTGGCTTTTTTTCCCTGCAGAAAAGGACAGAGATTTCTGACAGAGGAAGAGAGGTACAAAAAACAAAGCTCGGCTCACCCAGAGGAAGACACATCTCTGGTACATAAGGAATAAATAAGCCCGTGGGAACCATAGCCTCATTACCCCAAATGAAACCCCACATTTCCTGTCTGCTCATGGCAGGCAGTTCTCCATGCTCGTGTGGCAAAATCTTTTAGATTTAGATGTTGGATTAAGGCTGTTTTTTATGGAAAGTAACACTTTGGAAAGCATGGAGCTGATCTGATTTCTCGGTGAGGGACCGGCACCACCAGCCTTCAGACCCCACGAACGCATCTCCGCGCTTTGCAAAAGGACATTCTCAAGAAAACCAACCCCGGGATGCGTGAGCGGGGCCGGAGCTCGGGGCAGGGCAGGCCGGGGGCTGCCGAGTG
>JAHLSL010000084.1:645185-662849 GCA_025920805.1 Petroica traversi | reverse complement strand
GCCGGGAGCGCCCGGCCCTGCTCCGCCAGAGCCGCTAACCCGGTGCCGCTCCCTCGCTCCCAGCGCCGCCGCGGGTAAAGGCGGTGAATCCGCTGATAGTGTGGATGGAAATTAGATGCAAATACGTAATTTCTAACTTAAAACCTTTGGGAAACCGCCCGTGTCGGAGCGACAGCTGCTCTGCACACGCCGCTTGTTCCTCGCTGTTATTAATTTGACCACGAACACCTCGGCGCGTGCCATCCCGGTACAACGCGCGTCTGGTTCGGGATCCAGGCCAAATCCCCGCGGAGTGCTGGCAGCTGCTGTTTTTCTGGGAGCACAACACTGGTAACCACAGAACTCACCTCCACGGCCCCGGCAGCAGCTCCGCTGTCGCTGCGGCTCTGAGCTGAGAGCGCGGAACTCGGCGCGTTGCTCATTCCATTTAAAGACCCGCTCCCCCCTGAGCTGCGTAGAGGTTGTCAGCTATTTCCATCCCCAGCTGATAGGTTTTTTTTGCAGGTAACTTTGACAGGCATCAACTCTTGGCTTGTTTTGTTGCATGTCCTGCCTCAGCCTCAGCTGACACAGAGCTGAGCCTGCACTTTGCTGTGCACCACTGCCCTGCTCTACACAGCCGTGCTGGCAGCCTCCACATGAAATTAGTGTTCCCTTGCCTTAAAGAGGATCAAGGAGAAACCCCAGAGTGAAAAAAGGCAAAAGGCTGATAATATATATACAGTCAAAATAAATTGTAAACCTACATAGTAATCATGTCAGTCATTAGAGGAGTAAATATGTTGCATTTTGACTTTTTAAAATTTTAGAATGGAAGTTAGTTAAAGCTCATAGCAGACTTTTCTTTTTTCTTTTAAGTTTAATTCAGTTTTTTAGCAAAATGAAGAAATGGATGGACATGTCAAACCCGCCCCAGGAATTCCGAGAGCGAGTTGAGAGGCTGGAGAGAAATTTTGAAGTGTCAACTGTGATTTTCAAAAAGTTTGAACCAATATTTTTTGATATATTTCAAAACTCTTACGAAGAAACTTCCAAACCACATCGAAGCAGGAAGCAGAGGTACTTTTTGGATTTGATGTGACTTTTCCCTGGAAAGAGTTATACCCAATATAAGTATATGAAGACTAATTTCCAGAGTGATGGGATCTCTTTGCATCTGAAGTTCAGCCGGTGCAGAACCACCCCTGAGCTCCGGTGGGGGCAGCTCAGGTCAGCTGGGCTTCACATCCAGCTCCTGTAACAGAGGAGCTGTCCCACAGTGAGAATGTCAGGGTGTGGTGGGGAGAGGTACCTTGAGGTGGGTTAGTTCCAGGGAACAGTGAGATCAACACTGTAAACGTTTAGCAGAAGTAACTGAAGTAGCACAGGAGTGTTTTGCCTGGGCACAGTGCTGGCAGGAGTTGGTGTCATGCCATGGTCCCTCTGCTCAGGGGCTGTCACATCCCCGTGACCTCCGTGCTGCTGGGTGTTTGCAGTGGTTGCCAGATAAGTGGAGACACCAAATGGACGTTACAGCTGATGTGCTCATTTTTATGACAAATTCCACACACACTTGGAATGTCTGCCTTATTGAAAAGAGTTTGTCCATATTCCCTGCAGAATATGTGGCTGTGACAGCTTTATAGTGAGAATGTAACCCTGGGGATGAAGGAGCCAAGCTGTGGCTCTGCAAGGTGTTTTTGTCAGTTTGTCTGAGGTCTCTGGATGTAAGGGGGGATAATTGTTCTGGAACAATGCTCCAGTGTGGCTCCACATCTGCAGGCAGAATGCAGGAGGAGGTGTTCTGTCGAGTGCTCTGTTCACGTTCCTTTCTCAGAGCAGTGTTAGTTGGTGCCACCATGGCTTTGGCTGCTCTGAGGGCTGACTCATGTCTTCCTTGGTCTTCCAGCTTCGTGGGCTTGGATAGTTCCGCTCCAAACAGGAGTCAGCAGCTGAGCTGTAGTGCATATGATTGTGTGTTCTGAAGGGGTGGCTGATGCTTTAGTAAAATGTTGAGGAAAAACCATCACTGGAATATATATGGCCCTTGTCGCCTCCCCATCTGTGGCTGCAATAGGGTTCTGTGACAGCAGAATAGTCTGGCAAGATCAGAGGTCAAAGGCAGCCTTTGGCTTGGGAACAGGGTTGGGAAGTTGAGGATGCGTGCAGAACACTCTGTGGCGCCAGGTCGGGCACTGTCAGGCAGTGAAAGCTGAACTCAGGACATGTAGCTTAGACTGTGCCTTAGTGTGGAATGAAGACAGCAGCTCCATCTGTTGTTTTGAGCCGGGAAATAGAATTAGATTTGTACTGTAGAACAAGGTTTGTCTTCCTTGAACTGAAGAGTAATTTCTGTCCCCATTTTTCTTGTTGATAGGCGGGTGCCATGCAGTGTCAAAGATCTCTTCAGCTTCTGCTGGACTCTCTTTGTGTACACTAAGGGTAGGCTGCTTGCTTTGCCTGCATGGTTTGTAAACATTCCCAGCTGTGAACTCTGTTGTGTTGCTTGACGTGATGTGCTGTCTCTTAAAGGTAATTTCCGTATGATTGGAGATGATTTAGTAAATTCCTATCATTTACTTCTGTGCTGCTTGGACCTGATTTTTGCCAATGCCCTTCTGTGTCCAAACAGAAGAGATTTGCTCAATCCATCATTTAAAGGTATGGTGGGGACAGATTATTCACAATCAACTGTGCTTTGTTCTCTCGGCTCATTTGAAATGAAGTTAAAGGTTGGTTTCTTCCCCCTTCCTCCTGGTTCCCAGGCTTACCAGTGGAATTCCACACTCTGGAGATCAAAGCCTCTGAGGATCCTCCCTGCATCATTGCCATGCTCTGTGAGCTGCATGACGGGCTCCTCGTGGAAGCAAAAGGCATCAAGGAGCACTACTTCAAACCATACATTGCAAAGCTGTTTGATAGAAAGGTACATCTCATGAGCTTTATGGGCATGTGGTGGTGCTCCCTGATGGTCTCAAGACCATTTAAGTCCTGCAGGTTCCACAGGAAATGAGCAAAGGAAGTCAGGCTGGCTCAGATTTTCTTTTTATTTTAGCAGGAGCAGAATTCCCTCCCACTTCTAATGCTGTGTGCTGTAAGGTCTCCTCTGTTTCAGCTTTTAATGTCAGTGAAAAATCTTTGCTTTCCTCTCTTGGCAGTGTGAAGCTGAATCATGAGGATGATTTTCTTCAGGGAAAGAAAAGTTTTATTCAGGGAAAAAAAGTTGATCTCCCATGTGAAATAATTGTATGGGATGTCTGTCATGGGATCGTAGGTCCTGCTGCTTGTCGTGAAGTTGTGCAAAATGCTTTGAAAGGAGAGGTTGAGGTTGCAGATGTACAAATTGTGCTGTGTGGTTCTGATCCTGGAAATGTTTTCCAAGCTCTGGAAGCTTCTTTGTAGCTGCTCATCAAGCCAGTCCCTAACCCAGCAGTGAACAGAAGTCACTCTGCAGGACTGGCTCTGAACAGTGAATTTGTCTGGAGCTTGGATTCAGCTGGGCTTTTTACTCTGTCTTGGTAATGACATTGTAACCCTTTGGTCTAGGCAAAAAAAAGAGTCCAGTTATACACCTAAATCTCTTTTGCTTTTTCACTAAAACCACCATGTCCTCACACTTGAAGCAGTTTCAGTTTTATTATCCAAGATATTTCTGCCGTTTATTTTTAGATCTTAAAAGGAGATTGTCTTTTGGATCTTTGCAACTTTACAGAAAATAGGTAAGTTACAGCTTTTGTTCTTAACCATAGGGCTTGGTTCATGTCTAAAGCACAGGCCTTTGTGTACTAGATCTCAGTTTTCCTGTTCCTTTGTCTTGCCACGTCTAAGGGGTTTTGATTATTTGACCATCAGAGCTGCTCTCTGGCTGAATCCGAGGTGCGGCCGATATCAGTGGCTCAAGCTGCAGAAGCTTTCTTGAAGTCAGGTTTTTTTGGTGCTTGCTCTGATTTTCTGGCAAATGAATAATGAAATGCAAATCAAAACCTTGGCTCTGGAGGTCATGGCTGTGTTTCTATACTCGTATTATGCCCAAGTGGGGAAATCTCCACATTTATTTATCAATCTCTGAGTGTATAAATCTGAGGATGGAGCAGATGGACTCAAAAGAAACGTAATCAACAATTGCAAAACCACAAAAAAGAGGTGAGCAATTTCTGTGGAAGGCAAGTGTAGTTGTTTCAGAAACTTTTTTAATTCACCTCTGAAAGCTACTTTAAATGTAAACTATAAAAAAATCCTTGTTGGATTTTTTTTGCCTTTTGCAAAAATACGTATTAATTTGGTTTTGCCTTTTGTTTGTGAGCTTTTGATATGTTGGTTTGCTTTGGGAATTTTGAGCAAAGACTCATTTGTTTTAATAATGCAGATAACAGCTCAATTTAGATAAACTCATTTCTTTGATCATTGAACATTGAACTTCTGTTAGTATTTTACTTTAAAATTAATAATATTCCTTCAGTAACACTTTCATATGGAATGATACAGTAGTCCCTGTTCTTTTGCAAGTAGTCTGACATCTCAAAGATGCCTGTAAATGTCTCGGGGTTGTTTTTGTCCAACTTTCCACAGACCTTTACTTTTTCCTAGAAGACGTGGGGAAGCTGAACCTGTGATACAGTGAGGTTTCCTGTGGGATCACAGAGTTGCTTGTGTCATGAATACATTGTTATATTTGTGCTGGAACTGCATTCCTGGCTGAACTGCAAGCAGGATTTATTGATGCAGCCATTTCTGATTTTCATACCAAAGTTCCGTTCTACTTCCCACATATATGTTTAAAGCCTTGCAGCGTTGGTGGGATTAAACATTCCTTTTTCCTAATTGAGTTTGCTGGAATAAGGAAAATGAAGGATTTGTTTGGTCTCACATGTCAGTGGTGGTTTTAGAAATAGAACCCAAGCAGGTAACTCCTCACTTTCCCTCCTCTGCATCATTAGGAAAATTATGGGCAAACCCAGAAATCAAACAGAGCGAGTTGGGTGCAGCTCTCCTTGGTTGCTCTGTGTGTGCACAGATTTAATCTCTGACCAGCTGAGCACTTCCAGACTGGTTTATTCACAACTGGCATGAAAGCAAAGTTGTTTTTCCCCTCTTCTTACTGAGATCCAAATACTGTTGGAAGAGTGATTCCTGCAGTGAACCTGGAGAGGTTTTGGGTCCAAGGGCAGGCAGGGATGACCAGGGCCAGGTTGCTCAGGGAGGTGGAAGCAGCACTGCTGTCCAGAGCAGGAAGCTCTGGCCCTGTGTTGGTTTGGGGTTGTACCTGTACTCCTTGGGCACCCTCTTTGTTTCTTCAGCAGTTAAACGTTTGGTATCAACCCTGAGCTTCTCTTCCAGCAAAGCACTGAATAAAGAGTATGAAGAGTATGTTCTGACTGTGGGAGACTTTGATGAGAGAGTTTTCCTGGGAGCTGATGCTGAAGAAGAAATCGGCACTCGAAAATTTCCTGCAGATGTGCCAGGAGAGAAAACAGCAGCAAGAGCTCACATGGAGTGTCATCTGCAGCAGCATTTTGAAAAGGTGATTCATTTAACATGGCAAGCTCACTTGAAGTTCTCCTTCAAGTTTTCCCATCCTTGTGCACTCTTGGAATCATTGAGGTGGCTTGGAATTTCTTCTTCCTGAGAAGAATATGGTGAACGGCGGCTTCAGTACTGTCTTGCTAAGGAGAAAAGGTCGTGTCTTCTTCCCTGTGGAATTTTAAAATAACTATTCCTTAAACAGAATGGGAGCACTTTCATGTGTAAAGTCTGGTTTTGTCCAAGAAAAATCAGTAAGTAGTTAATAGCCAAATATGTAGGTCTTAGTTTTGTTCAAGCTTCATTTATACCCCACAATCATACCATGAAACCTTGACACTGAATTCGTTTGTTTTCCCACTGTTCCCTTTCTTAGAAAAGGAAAAGTCAACTTTCCTACTCTTCTATGGAAATTAAGATTCATGCGTAAACCTTAACAAAGTCTCTCTTCATTTCAGAAAGTAGCCTATAAGCTGAGTTAATGTTTCACTATGTTTAAAATGTAAAATGTATTTAATGAAGTTAGCATGCAAGAAAACAGTTGCTTGATTACATTTTGATTACTTGATTACTTATCTTGGATAAGGGGAAAAATAGTACTGACTTTGTGGAAGAACCATACGCTGTTTGATTTACATGTCAATTAAAAATAAGAATTCTTAACTCTAAGGTGCTGGTGCTAGTGTAATTGAATCATATATGTTAGCTTTTTCTCCCAAAGATAAGTGTGTTTCATATTCAGGCAAATTAAAAACATGGGTTTGGAATGGATTTTATTAATTCTGACCTTCAGTTTCTGTAATATAATAATATTACTGTTTATGCATAATGGCTGCAGGCTTAATCTAGTCTCATTATTTGCCTTGTATCATCAGAATGTTGTCAATTCAGATAATTAAATCCAAAAACTTTATTGTATCACTTCAAGAGAGCAGGATACAAATAGGTAAGTGCTGTCCACACAGCTCAATCTGCTCAGTGCCACATCATCCTTTGGATGAGGGGAGGCCCATTTCCCAAGGAATGTTTTCCTTTGGACCTCTCCTGGGCAGCTGTGCCACCACTCATTGTCACCCAGCTAGTGCAGTCAGGGACTGAGAAGGGAAGCTTGTGCTTCCTCTTCCTTACCCTGTATTTTCAATGTTCAGATGAGACTAAAATTTACAGGTGTCAAGATTTTAAGACTTGATTTACTGTGTTTTAGTTGTAAAAACACTTTGAGTTAATTTTTAATATTTGAAGGAATTTTGCAGGAGGAGCTCATTTGGAAGGTAATTGAAACAGTTTTGTTGGCTGATTTCTATTTATTGCTTTTCTCTGTCTGACAGAAAAGGTCATTTGCACCTTCAACTCCACTGACTGGCAGAAGATACCTGCGAGAAAAGGAAGCTGCCATCACTCCTGTGGCTTCGGCCACACAGAGCGTGAGCCGTTTGCAGAGCATGGTGGCTGGGTTGAAAAATGCACCAAGTGAACAACTTACAGCTATTTTTGAGTGAGTATGTCCATTTCAGCTGCTCTCATTGATACAGAAACTCAACTTTTTTCTTTTTTTTTTTTTTTTTTGGCAGATTATTTTGGTCTGTGTTTCTGTATTCTTGTTGAAGGATCTTCTGTTTTCTAGATGATCTCATCTAGAGAAGGATGTTGTCACCACCATTGTGTTAATGGAGCTTCAGCTTTTACTGATGTTGATTTGTCTATCTGCTTGAAAGCCAAATGCCTTTTTTGTTTGTTTACATTTTAACCAAGTACTTCTCAATTAAAAGATGTGGTAACCATATTGGCAGAGTTTCTGGAGGAGGGTGGAAATGTTCAGGAGAACAAGCTGCAGTCTTTGCCCCTAGCTGGGAAGACAAAACTAAAAGCAGCCTACAGGCTGCCCATTTCTCCTTCATACTGCTTCAGGGTGTGCTGGTCTAACCCCCTGGCACAAAGATGAGCCTCACAGTGACCCTCATCACTGTCAGTGCTGACCTGGAATAGCAGTAGCCGTGTTTTCCACTTGGGGTGTTCTGGTGGCTTCCTCCCTGAGCACAGCTCATTAAAAGCAGTAATTGAATAGTAAATACCTGTAAAGATGCTGGGTGTTTGCCTAATATCTTTCCAAGTTAAGGTCTTGCTGTATTATGGTGTGAGGTCTCCACGTGTATTTTTACAAATCAGAGTGGACTTTTAGCATTCGCACTTAATATTTGAAGTGCAGAAGTAATATTTTTTTAAAGTAACAGGTTAAAAATATTACAGTTCTCATCTTTGGAGTTATATGTATTTGAAAGTTTTCTTAGTATTAGTTCTTAAAAGTTTACAAATGCTCAGTAGGATGCATTTATTTAAAATGTTTCTTTGACTGTTTTTAGTAATAGTAAGGACTGATACTATTTATATTATACAATTAAGTTATTAATGTGTCTGTAATCTCTAATAAAACATGTTTGTTCCAAATAATAAGCCAGTCTTGTCAAGAGAGAGGTAAACATTAAAAAGGGAACAAGAATTGAGTAAACCTTTGGCAAGAGCTGTGATACAAGTTCAGCAAGCACTGGGGTATATACATTGTGTCCCCGGAAGAAATGGAGGAGCTGTAGTTTGGACTGTGTAATATTCTATGCTTTTCAGTATTTTATTTTTCAAACTAAAATTCCATGTAAAAAGCTTTGAAGTTAATTAGAAGGCTTTGTTCAAAGAGAAACTTCAGCTGATTTTAGTTCTAGCTTTTCAGAATAGTATAGTGTCTTAATTTGACACCAGCTACAGGCCACTGCCCTCTAAAACAGAGTTGCTGGAAAATTCAGAAGCATTCAGAAAGTGCATCTCCAGCCGGAGATACTCTGGCCCTTTTTTATGACAGTGACAAAGTGGAGTTCATCAGTTCTCTCAGTCTTGGTAGGAAATGGGAAGATGCTGCTGCCTCTTCCCTCTAAGTTTTTCTGTGCTCAGTCAAACTGAGTGGTGTCTGGGTGCCTTTGGTTGGTTGGCTGTTGTAGCATCCTTACCACTGCCTTGCTCCTGTCAGGTTTGTCTTCCTCTTCACTGTGCTGCTGTAGTTCTTGCTTTCTCCTGCATTTGTTCCAAGATCTGCATATCCTCCCTGGCCCTGTTAGGAAGTGAGGAGAAGATACTTGTGCATGTTCTTTGTTTTCCTCTGTCTGTGTAATACAGGTTCTTGCTGCTGAGGAATGCTCAGTATAATTGGCTTATATTTTTATTTTGGTTTTATGGTTGTTGTTGTTTCTTGATATTTATTTTTTTTAAACTGAATCTTAATTTATACAAACAAGGCTTTCTTTGCCTTCGATTCAGGTCTTGTGCCCGCAGTCCCTTGGAAAGCATCATGAGCAGAGTGAAGGAAATTGGTGAGACCTTCTGCTGCAGCTACACTCAGTCAACAGATGAGCAGCCAGGATCTCACATAGGTATGGAGTGAAAGGCATGGAGTGTTTCAAAATACTAAACCAGGGCAAACAGAATGCACTCATTTGCTGTTTTCTGTATTTAATATTGTGGAGCTGGTTTTGTCTCAGGATACATCCAAACAGAAAACTGCTGGTGTCAAACTGCACTGTGAACAATGAAAATTTATGGCAGAGTAAACCCAGGGCTGCATTTCAAACTGGGTAACCAGGAAGTCATGGAAAAGCAACTCTAAACAAGTGTTAACTTCCATTCTTACTAGCTTTAAAATTTAAACGGACCTGAAAGCAATTAGGAAAACTAGCATTGCAAAATTACATCACAAGAAATATTGCAGTAAATAATCTTGTCAAGTATTTATGGAATTTCGTGCTGTACTTGGGACTAGTGGATTTCTGAACTTTTTTTGTTGTTGTTTGCAGAGTCTGTACATAGACACATACACTATTATTTAGGTTCTGGTCAGTTAAGTCCTAACCCCATTTGTGCCAGTGTCATTGGACTTAATCTCTGTTGATTTTAAATTTCAGATTTCGCTGTAAACAGATTAAAACTGGCAGAGATCTTGTACTATAAAATCTTGGAGACTATTATGGTGCAAGAAACACGGAGATTGCATGGGAAGGATCTGACTGTAAGTAAAGAACCAGTGAAATATTAGAACACTTTTTCTAACTGTTTCTTGGAGTTTATCTTCAGGCAGTTCCAGAACAAAGCACTGTAAAGCACTCTACGTATATTGTTAATGCTAAAAAGGGGAAATACATGGGAGCTGCCAAAATGTATTTTTTTTCTACTATTTAAAGCACTATAACTGCTAAAACCAAACATCTGAATTTATGTTGCCTTCTAGAACCACAGCTTTATGGACAGATAACTTCTCTTCTTTATTCAATGAACAGTACAGATACTTTATGTTAGACAGCTCTGCATTTGCTCTGCTTTATGATGCACACCAGGGAGGCCAGTTCATTTGTCCCCAGCATGCAAAGTGTGATCCTTTTGGTGTAGTTACTCTACTGCTGGTCTCCTCAACTTCTCTGTGAAAAGGAGTTTGTGGATAGGAGAAGCTTCTTTCCAACAATAAACTGTGTAGTGTTACTGCCACAAAATTCCAACTTCTGTTTCCCAAACCTGAGGCCAATGCCATATCCTGTGATCTCTCCAGGCTCTCCTGGAGCAGGATCTCTTTCACCGCTCCCTCCTGGCGTGCTGCTTGGAGATTGTGCTCTTCGCTTACAGCTCCCCTCGCACCTTCCCCTGGATCATAGAGGTTCTGGACATCAGGCCATTCTATTTCTATAAGGTAAATAAACATTGGCTTCGGACAGGATCTGTATTTAAAATGGCACATTACTGGGTTGAGAATTGTAGAGGATGATGCTCTTCCTCCCTAGGGAATCAGGTAAGACAAGGACTGATATTTACTGTGCATTAGGCCTATTCTAAATTCTGGCTGTCCTGAGATGTGTTACTTGGAAGTTGTAATGCCAGAGCTGAACACGGAATATAAAGCAAAAAACCCCATTTTGTAAGTAGTACTGGTCTATAGCATCCTGCTCATCAACTTTCACTAGACTAAAGCATTCCAGCATATATTTTGTTGATATTTGTATTTATTGACTGCCATGTAGTTCTGAAATAGCAGATACAGTTCTGAAATGTTGCCTTTGGCTGCTACTACTTTTCACAGTCTTGCTTTGTTAAGTTTGGGGTTTTTTTCCTTTATGTAACAGAACACAGCATACCTTTTCCAGGGTGTTCTCTGGTTTTGCTTTTTATTTAACAACATTTCCCCCACCTCTAGTGTAACTTGAATTTTTATTACTTCAATCCTTTTATCACCTATCCATATGCCTACAGTTTTTGCTGGATGCCCAGCAGCTTACTGAATAAATCAAGTCGTTCTGTTTAGATGACAGCAACCAAAAAATGGAAGCCTTTGGAAAAGCTGGTTCATATTCTGTCCTTCCTTTTTCCTATACTCCTCAGCTGCAGGGCAGTACTGGAACCCTAACAAATCTGTCAATATTGCTGTGGCTGTTGGTAGCCTCCATCAAAACTGGTGCACATCTAACTTTGTGGAACAGATTTATGCTTGATTTTAATTTACTCAGCTGTTCAGTGTACATTCTTGCAGCACTCTTATTTGGACAAAAATTGCCATTGCAAAGGCCTCACACAAGAGAGACTTGTGATACTGGTAACTTTATTCACTGGGTAGAGCTTCTGTAGCAGGAATAACTAAATGTATCAATAGGTCTTCCAGTGAAGTTTTATGGCATTTTCACCTCTGGAGCTTTAGAAAATCAGGCTGAATGCCCCTCTGACAGGAATAACACAGAGTGGATATTGTGTTGGAGTATGATGCTACAGGGGATCAGTCAGCTCTGTTCTACTCCCATTTGTCCACATTATGGCTTCTGAGTGCTTCTTTAATGAAACTTTAAGGCAGTGATTTTCAGCACCTCATGATAGGGAGAGGAAGGAGAGCTGAAATGCTGGGGCTGTCACATCCCCTGCTGAGCAGCTGTAGCTGCTCACATCTCCCAGGTCAGTGCTGGGTGTGCCCAGTGCTTTCATTTGTGAACAGGTAGAAGTGGTGAGAGAGGGCCGTAAAAATCCCTGGGGTGGGTTGTTCTGTACTGATGGCATATCTGCTGTCCTCTTCCAGCTCTTGAGTTGCTTTGGGAAAGGGGGTTAAAAAAAGAGGGATCAGAAGGGGGTTGGGGAAGATGAAGATGCAAGGAGGAGGCTGGAGCACTGTGTGTTGATATTTTGAACAGGAGCCTGAAATAAATAAGAGTTTGATGGTGTTAAACATGAGCAGAGTGACATTGCTGTGTATGTGTCATTGCCATCAGGTTATTGAAGTGCTGATTCGGTCAGAGGAAGGACTTTCCAGAGACATGGTGAAGCACCTCAATAGCATTGAGGAACAGATTCTGGAGAGTCTGGCTTGGACTCGGAACTCAGCACTCTGGAATGCACTTGAGGCCTCAGAAAACAAAGTTCCAACCTGTGAAGAAGTATGTGATCTGTTTCCTGTTACTGGGAAATTCATGTTCTTTCATGTTTTTTTTTCCCACTTGTTGTTTGAACAGAAAACTCTGCAAGTGGGACCATTACTGCAGAAAATCTTCTATTAGCATAATAATTGTCACAAAGAAGGGAATTTAATTCGTTATCTTACGCTGACATTTCTTATTTCTGAGGTAATATTTCCCAGTAATTTCGAGGCCAGCAATGGAGGAAGTGGGTTTGGGCACTTGCCTATGATGCCATTATCTCCCATAATTCACCCTCGAGTGAAAGAGGTTCGGACAGATCTTGGTGGGAGTTTAAGACGAGGTATGTTCAAGATTTCTGGTATTATTTGAATGTGTAAGTTTGGGGGGAGAGGGGTTTTAAAGTTCTTTGTAATTGCAAAAAACCCCCCCCCTTTAATCTGAATTGAGCAGTCAGAATTGTGAAGTTTCTTATTTGATCAAGATGCACCCAGTCAATCCAGTGCTGACTCACTGTCAGCAGACAGTGGTGATGGTGCTTCCCTTCTGGACTGGAGCAGATTTTTTTTTTTTTTCTTTCTGTTTATTCTCAGTGAGTTTGACTGGATTTTAGGTAACTTTCCTTGTTGTTTTAAATGTAATGACAGAGCTGCATTTATTCCTGCTTCCTACAGGACTGTTTTTGTGCAGGGGTGGAGGACAGTGCTTTGCCTACAGTATTCTGTCCTCTGAAGAACGGCTCTTTGCGGATTCCTGGATCTCACAGAGAATTTTCTCCTGATGGAGAGGGTGCAGAGCAGAGCCAGCACTGCTGTTTCCTTTGCAGGCTTCTCTAGTTAGGAATTGGTGTTCTCATTGTATCCCAGACACTGATCCATATGTTCTTGCAGGTGCACCATGGACTGATGGGGTGTGTAATGTTGTCTCCTTTGGTGTTTGTTTGGCAACAAACAAGACGGTTTGGTGGTTTTTAAAATACTCCTTAGGAAGGAGATGTACAAGCAGTTGCTGTAAGTGATAGAGTTCATTGTTTAATGGAAGAGGAACCAGATTGGAGATGGTGTCTTATATATGGAGAAGGCTGTGTGAGACACAGCTTTGTACAAGAGAATCTGGTACTAGAGGCTTCTCCTAAATTCAGTTGGAGGCTGGTGGAGATAGGAAATGTTTATTTGTCTTTGGTACCAAGAGCACCATCTTGGCAGAGTTAGAAGTAAGGTCTCCAATCAGTCTTATCTGGCCAGTTATCCAGACAATTTTTGATTCATAGGAAATAGGAAACTGTTATCATTGGTATTGTCAGACTGCAGCAGCAATGCAAAAAACCTAAACAGAAGGCTGTATATTAATGCTGTGTACTTCAAGCTTACTACTGGAGTAAATGTTTGAAAGCAACAGAAAAGCTTGAGAGGACCTGGGGGTGTGTGAGGGTGGAGTCACCTGACTGGAGTCAGTTTAGAAAGAGTTTGAAAGTCAGAGCATAGGGAAGACAGCATGTCCAAGGAATCTAGTCAGGGTTCCTGTAGAGGAATGTGTTCACAGGAGTAACACTTGCAAATATTACTAATTGCTAGGCTGACTGGATTAAGTACCTGTGATCCTGTGTGTTCCTCAGTCTCTGTGGGTCAGAGTGGCTGCTCCGTGTGATACCTGATAGCAGAACTGCACTGTCTGGGATGACTGCAAAATGAAAGGCTGTAGATCTTGTTCTTACCACCTCACAACAGTGAACTCTGAGAGCAGGCCTGATCTACAAGTGATCTCTGCTGGTATAGTTGGAAGGTAGCCTTTCCTCTTCCCTGCAGAAGTATTTCCATTAAGCTCCTGTTGTTAAGGTTTTGTTTGGTTTATTTTTTTCTCCTTGACATGCCAGACATACAGCCATTGTCTCCAATCTCCGTTCACGAGCGCTACAGTTCTCCTACAGCTGGAAGTGCTAAGAGAAGGCTCTTTGGAGATGACAGCCCCAAAGAAATGCAGATGGAAAAAATCATAGCCAAGGGAACCAAGCTGACAATTGCTCCAGTGTCAAGCATTGGTGCTGAAAACACATCAGCATCTCCTGCCCAGACAATGCTGACCATGACAACCACTACAGGACCAGGAAAAGCAGGACAGAAGGTCACTATCCCACTGCATGGTAGGAATTATTGCTGTTCTTCTTCTCTACTAGATGTTTTCTTTGCTCTTAAGATATGCATAGACCAACCATGCTTCTTGAAAGTGTATTGCTTTGTCTTTCTAAAAAAACAGTTACTTTGTGAAAACAATTGTCTTGGTTTGAAAGACAGGTGTCTGCCAAGGAAGGCGGGAACCTCCCTTGGAATGGAAAATATGCCCCCCTTCCCTCCGAATTATTATAACTTGGAAATTACGGGGCTGTCAGGCAGAGCTATGGGGAAGGGGCTAGCAGCTCTTTCCCAGTATGTGTGTGTATAAGAAGGCAAACAAACAGCAGCCCCGCACAAGAAGAAGCAGAGCCAGAGACCCAGTGCCAGCCTTCTCTGGGCTGCAGGCACTTTCCCCGTGGGTGCAGTTCCGCTCACAGCCGGCAGGGGCGCTGCTGGCTCCCGGCCGGGCAGGGCGGCTGCGATGATTCCCCCGCGGCTGCAGGGGGCGCTGCGGCGCGAGCTCGGCCGCCTCTCTGCACACGGGAATGGCGGGGAGGATGGAGAAGGGGCCTCCTTTGGAAACTCACGGGAAGCAGCCGGTCCCGGTGCCCCTCGGGATGGATGGTGGAAGGAGCTGCAGCAGGAACCTCGGAAGCAGCCAGCTGGAGTGGCAGAGGCGGGCAGATACCTGCCTGCAGGGCAGGGGGTGTGGGGCTACAGTCTGGCGAAGAACCTGGAGCTACCACAGAGGCACCACAGCTGCTGCGCCAGCCTGGGAAATGCACCCTCTGGGAAGGGGGAGGGGTTCTGGGTCCGATCTTTAACCCTGCGACACCCAAACAGGTGGCAAGGGTCCTTTTCCAGTGAGGCAGGGTGCCAGTAAGGTCCCAATTCAATGGCTGCTCTCATGAGCAAAGGCTCACCTACAGCAGGACAAGCATTACACGGTTGGGCTCCAGCAGCAGCAGTGAATTCCCTCCCCAGTAAAGAGCAGCTGGACTGTCCTCCAAAACCGACAGAGAGAGAGAGGGTGAGGAGCTGAGCCCAGCCCCTCACCACCCGGCCAAAATCTGAGGTATCTTCTCCTTCCAAAGAGAAAACCCCCAGGTAAAGACATGAGCCAGGGCACCTTTCCCTACCCTTCCTCGAGGCAACTTCTTTTGTCTCTCTTAAGTACCAGTCGTTTTTGTATCTTAGCAATATATGGGAGAAAATTCCCTGAGAGGAAGAAAACAAAAGGAGCAATCCTAACCTCTAGCAGCAAAAAAAATTTAAGTTTATAGTGACATCATCCATCTCCTTGAAGACATCTGATCCCTGGCTAACACACTGAGGATTTCTCCTCTTGAAGAAAAGATAATGGAGTTTGTGCTCCTTCCAGTTATACCTCACACATAAAGCAATACTTTGGTCCTCAGCTCCAATAATGATTTATTGCAATTTGTCTTAATTTGGTCTGTTATTGTCTCAAAAGGCTTCGGAACTTCTGGATAAGGGTTACGTGTTAATGTTAGCAAAATGTTACATATGAGACTTCCGTTTTGTGGAAGTTGGATGATACTTGAATATTCCTGAAAATGATACATGAGCAATGAGTTGATCGCCATTTCTTAATTTAAACATTTGATCTATGGATAAAGATTAAAAGACAAATTCCTCACTTCTCATGTTTAAGGAGGTTTTCAGCAAGAGAATTTGATTACTGAGGAAACTAATGAGGACTGCATAGGATATGCGGTCAGTTTTGCAGAATAATAACCAAAAAAAAGAACGACCACCTTCCTCCAAAAGAGTGGAAAACCAAGTACAGAAATTGTGTTTTCAGATAAATTTTGTACTTTCAGATAAGCTTTAGAAAAGATAATTCACATTCAGATTCTGGTTTTAAACCTTACCAGAAATTTTTACCATTTCTAAAGACTCTGAGGGACAGTCTTTTTAGACTGTAGAACAGAGCATGAGATGTCTTTAGTTTCAAATGCTTGTAAATGAGTTTGATTTGCTGTTTGACTCTGCAGCATGAGGACAGCAACCAGTTTATTTCTGGGTGTGTGTATCCTCTCCAGGTATTGCAAATGACATGGGTGGAATCACCTTGATCCCCATTTCGATTAATTTAGGCCAGCCATGTAAAGTGGATGCACAGACTCCCTGCCACCCTCCTGGGAACCAAGCACAAGAAGTGCAGCTACCAGCAGCCAGCAGACCGAGGAGAACGGGCTCCCTGGCGCTGTTCTACAGGAAGGTGAGTGTCCTTGCTCAGAAATGGTGCTGTACTTCTGGCTGTGCTGGAGCCTGCCTCCCTGGGCAGCTCCATTACATTCAGTCTTCGTGTGCCTTTCCCTTGGCTCATGCAGTTCTTACATACCTTGAAGAAGAAAAGATGTTGAGTGTCGCAGAGAGTCCAGTTTTCCCCTTTCCACCCCGAGATTTTTTTTTTTCCTTTTTACATAGGAGCTTCTGTAAGTAAATATCAAAGGCATACTGGTAGATTTTACTTCTCTTGGCTATTTTGATTGCCCTCACATTTGCAAGGGTTAGACAGATCCTGACATGAGATGATTTTCTTGTGTCTTGCTCATTCAGAGCTGCACTGCTGTGGATCAGCATCTGGAGATGCTCTTTGTCACTTCTAAGTCTGCCCAGCAGTGCTGATTTTGCTGGGCTGGGGGCTCAGAAAGCAATGATGAATAGCACAGTAGCTAAAGGTTTCTAGAAAGAATGAATTGGAAATGATGCAGGATGTAAAGGTTAACTTAAGAACTGGGTGTGCTTCAGAGAAACTTCAGATGGCTTACTTCTAGTTGCTTTCATTTTCAGTGTGAATTTTATAAGGGGTCTTTGGATGAGGTGGGGTAACTTGGTCTAGATGACTACAAAGAATATATTCCTAAATTAATCTCTCTCAAAAATATTAGATTTTTTTTTTTGCTGTTATTTTCTTACTAGATAAGTTATTTTCAGAGGTTTTCCTCTTTGAGGGTATCTGTATTACAATAGAACTAAAGAAATTCTACCATGAACAATCTTTACGGTACATCTTAATACAAAAAATAATTTCTGGAAACCCATGTAAGCCTGGGTTTGCCCAGGAAGGGTCAGTTTCAGAAGTGACCTATGCAGCAGGAAGTAATAGAGCTTCCTTCCTGGGAGACAGAACCAGCAAGCAGCTAGTTTTGAGTATTGACAGGTATGCAAACCAATTAAAAGCTGTTCTGCCTTTGAGGAAAAAAACATATTTAATCAAGGGACACTGGGAAATGACCCTTTTTTGACCACTGCTCTCTCTCTCTGGTAAGATTGGGCCCTTGTCCCCTCAGAGATAAGGGAGGGAAGGGGGGTTTGGAGCTGCAGCTGGGCCTGGGGGAGGATCTGCCTGAGCTCTTGGGCTCAGATGCAGTTCAGCCACATTCAACCACAGAGGGCAGGGCCAGGCCCCTGCTGTGGGCCAGGCAGGGACTGAGCTCTGCTCTTGTCACCCCAGGCCAGGCTGGGCTCTGCTCTGTCACCCCAAGCCAGGCAGGGGCTGGGCTCTGCTCTGTCACCCTGGGCCAGGCAGGGACTGGGCTCTGCTCTGTCACCCCAGGCCAGGCAGGGGCTGGGCTCTGCTCTGTCACCCCGGGCCAGGCAGG
>JAHLSL010000084.1:628843-645175 GCA_025920805.1 Petroica traversi | reverse complement strand
TCTGTCACCCCGGGCCAGGCAGGGACTGGGCTCTGCTCTGTCACCCCAGGCCAGGCCAGCCCCTCCAGGCCGGGCCACCTTCGCAGAGCAAGGCCACTGAGACTCTGCTTCTGCTGCCCTGCTCGAACTTTTAAAATAGCCCAGCAGAGACTGCAGCAGAGGCTAGAGAGAGATTAACCCTTTTCAGTGCCTGGATGAAGCTTGCAGACAGGCATCCTCCCCTGCACAGAGAGAGAAAGAGTGAGGACACCTACAAAATCCGGCATAGAGACTCTAAAGTCAGTGAGGGAAGCAGAGCCAATGCCTAGAGAGGAATGCTTCAATGTGGAAGCTGAAACTTCTTTTGTGAAGCCATGGCTGGGACTAAGCTAAAATATTCCCTGTAATATATGAGGAACTGGTCCAGTGGGGGATGTGATGTTCTAACGCAGCCAGTGAGCCAAGGCACCTGTGTAGAGATGAGGAGATGCTGAAGCAATTGTGGCCTGATGAGAAGCCTTAGCAGAGACAGAGAAGAAGCTGTGACCCAATTCCTCACCCCCAGGGATGGTAAAGATGACTTATGATGTAAATAACAGAAGATTTCTTTGCTGCTGTATTAGAACCACTCATCCTTAAAAGAGTAACCCATGGACCACCATAGCCCACTGTAGTAGCTGTGGGAAGGCTGCTGGTATGGGAGGGATCTTCCACATCAAGGAGATTGTTCCTCCTGGGCAGCTCCTTGTTGTGAGGCAGGAACCATAAAAACTGTATTTTCTTCTGGGAAGGTCCATGGTATAAGCAAGGGAAAACTTCTCTCCCTAAATGAACTGAGAAAAGACTATTTTAGACTGACCGAAGATCAGAGCGTTGTCTTTTTATGTTGTCAGTGGGAAAGAGATGGAGACGTGGGGGGAGGAGGGGTGATCTGAGGATTGTGTTCTGGTTCTTTTCTTTTTCCTTCCCTTTTTAGGTCTGTTAATAAACTTTCTTTATATTCTTTAAAGTTTGAGCCTGCTTTGCCCGCTCCCAACCCTTATCTCACAGCAAAATTGGGTAAATTTTGGTAAGTGTGTTGGCATTTGGCCAGAAACTGTTATTGGCAAACTCAAACCACTGCAAAGCCACATCCTTTGTTTGAACTGCTGGTTCTTTAATTTTGCCAGTGTCAAGCGGTTTCTCTGAGAAAGGGTTAAGAATTGATCAGCCGCCTGCCAGTTGGGAATGTTGCATTTTGCAAGTTTTATTCTCAGCTGGGGAGTACTTCAGGTGTAGGTGATGACTTTGACTAACCATGCCTTAGGCACCATACTCCTCTTAGTTATGAAGAACTAAGACCTTGACTTTTATTTGTCCTTAAATTTTGATCTTCCATTTACAGTGATCATTATACTCACAACAATAGTTTTTCCCTACTCTCCTTTCTTGCTCCTGTTCTGTAGAGCAAATGAATATGACACTACCCCTTCCTACTTTCCAGCATAAAGTGCCTAATTAGTTCAGTGAGGGATACAATATAGAAACCACAGGCATAATGTTTTTAGGTAGATTTTCTGTAAGTATTTGAGATTCAATAACTGAAGAGCGGACAGTCGTTGAATCCCAGCATTCCAGAATGGTTTTGTTTGGAACTGAAAGATCAAAGATTAAAAGATCAAATCATTCCACCCCCTGCCATGGGCAGGGACACCTTTCACTGGACCAAGCCCCATCCAACTTAGCCTTGAACATTCCAGGGATGTGGCAGCCACAGCTTCTCTGGGCAACCTATGCCAGGGCCTTACTGCCCTCACAGGGAAGAATTCCCTCCCAGTATCCCATGTAACCATGGCCTCTGGCAGTGGGAAGCCATTGGCACTTGTTTCAAGTCCCAATCCAGCTCTCCTAGAGCCCCCTTAGGCAGTGGAAGAGGCTCTAAGGCCTCTCTGGACCCTTCTCTTCTCCAGGCTGAATATCCTCCACCCTCCCAGACCTCACTCATGGGGGATGTGTTCGTTCCCTCTAATCATCTTTGTGGCCCTTACAGGATAGCTCTGCTTTGAGATTTTTTATTTCTTCAGGCCAGGATAAGCTTGTTTGTCTTCTCTCTTACTCTGTGTCTTTTCCTTCCAGGTGTATCATCTGGCAAGTGTGCGCTTGCGGGATCTGTGCATAAAACTGGATGTTTCCAATGACTTGCGCAGGAAGATATGGACGTGTTTTGAATTCACGTTGGTTCATTGTGCTGATCTTATGAAAGACAGGCATTTGGACCAGCTCCTCCTCTGTGCTTTTTATATCATGGCGAAGGTAACATGTAGTTTTAAGAAATTCATGGAATTTTATGTTCAGATGAAAATGTCAGGTGTGTTCAGCATTTACAGTTTGACTGATTCTTTCAGGTCATATTACTGAAGGGGAAAGTCCTTCCAAGAAGTGGATGAAGTCCCAGTATGGTTTTTTCCTTGTTTTGCATAACTTAGCTCACAGGCTTGTTGATGGAAATTCTTGACAGAGGTTTTTCTTTTCGAGTGTGTTCACAGTGATCACTGGTTGACACAGACAAAGCACTATGTGGTCTTATTGCCCTGTATTTGTTTTATGTCCCATTGGTCATCTTGACAATCTGTACAATCTGAACTAAAAACTCCATTACAGTTAGAGAATTAGGCAGGTGCAGAAATTTGCGGGAGCAAATGTATGTAGGATGGTTTCTATTCCCAGAAATCCTTTTAGCTTTTGGTGATTCAGGCTGGGGAATTGAAGTGGTTCCCTGCTACTTGTACTTCATTTCTTATTCCATTTGTCAGTTTTAATTTAAGGTGGTGTTAAATTGTTAAATTGGATTATGAAACTGGACTATTGATTTGACTCAAACTTGAGCTGATGGTTACAGTGTCCCATCAAGCCTAATTCAGATACAGGAGGCTGGATTACTTTTTCTTGAGGGCAAATGTAGAGGAGCACTATGTGTGAAGGGAAACTGAAATTGTGACCACCAGTGCTCTTAACTGCAGCATGTGTTGGGCTCACCTTGTGTCAATACTGATAGCAAAGCCATTGAAAATCAGTGCTCTGTATTTTATAATGTAATTTGTCAGTTGTTTTTTATAATACAGGCTTTTGAATGCTGTCTCCAGTGCAGTGTGAGACCTGACAGCTTAGCCAGAAACGCTGATACATTTTCTTCTGACTCCTACTACAAACAAAGCAACAAAAATTGTTGCTTGTCTGCTCTTATAATTACAAACATATGACTGAAAAATAAAGCACTTTAACAAATGAGCTATTTTGAAATAAAAGAACAAGGTGAAATTGCATGTGTGTACGTACCTGCCTAATGTCTTGTTCACTATTTCCCCACTTTCTTTAACTTTTTAGAAAAGTTAAGGGATCCAATTTCCAAATTCACAAAAACACATTTTTGACTTTACAATATTTCCTTTCTTTAATTTAAGTGTCACTGTAAGAAAAGTCTGGAAAGGACTTGAGCATCATAAGCAATGAAAAGCTTTAGTAGCTAAGAAACAAGGAATTCCTGAACAAGAAAAATCTTTTTGTTTTCACACTCTCATCATCATAGATAAAATTATGTATTCATAGTGATACTCCTCAAAAAGCTACCTACTGGACCTGAGCAGCCTGGCCTTCATGCTTGCACTTGGTCTTCAACAGCCTTTTCTCTTCCAGGTAACCAAAGAGGAAAGAACTTTCCAGGACATAATGAAAAGTTACAGAAATCAGCCACAAGCAAACAGCCATGTAAGTCAATAGCATTGCTTTTACTTTCTGTAAAGCTCAGAGGTGCCTTTTGAAGTCTTTGTTCTCATAAGAGAAAAGTCAAATACTCTGCAGTTCTTCGTTCTATTCAGCTGGATTTCATCTAGTCTCCCGACTTCTTTGCTTTCCTTGACAAGAGTGTTTTTCCCTGGTGTCTTGTAGGTTTATAGGAGTGTCTTGTTGAGAAGTACTTCTGATGATGGCCTATTGGACAAAAATGCAAATCCAGATGCGGAGATGACAGAAGGTGAGTACAGCAAACGAATCTGCTCTTTTCAGTAACATACTTGGGGACTTTTACAGAACTGAACTGTCAAGTACTAAGAAGTGGAGCAAGTTTTACAGTTTTAAGTAAATTAAAAAAAAATAAATGCATTGGTGAAAAAGAAACCATCTTCTCAGCAACTCTCCTGTGTATTAGGTGTGGAAAATACACTTCCTAGTTGGAAAGAATGTTTAATTTCATATACTTAAATTTGGTTGCTCAGGAGGAAGTATTTTCTTAGTATGTCAATGATACTGTAGTTCTTCTTGGACGGCAACACTGTTAACAAAGAATGAAGATAAACTGTACCTGGAATATTATGGTTGGGTTTTTTTTAATATCATGTATTCTGAAGACTTAAGTAGGGAGAACTTGTTTCAGAAAATAAAAATGCTAACTCTCCAGAATCACCATTTTCTTATATTCAGGTTTCTTTTAAATAGGTAATGTTTTCTTTGCTCTGGGTTAGAGAATAAAAGGGATAAGAGTAGTATTTGAGAAAAGCATGAGAACTGTGCCATGCCTGTTTTGAGTGACATGTCAGGAAAGTGAGAGATCATGAGCCCATGTATGAACCCATGAGCAGAGCAGATCGTATGTAAACCCATGAGGAGATCTGCAGCCAGGACACACCTGAAATTTAGTTTGTTATTTGTGGTAAATTCCCTGTGGGAAGGATTCGTCTGCCTTAATGAGTATTAGAGCCATTTTTAAAAGTCTGTTGAGGATTCTACCAAGGTCCAAGAAAGTGATGATCTCACCTAAACCCTGTCTGACACCTCCCAGTTACTGGATGTCTTGCAGTATCTGAAGTGACACTGGGCTGTGGTGTTTGTCAGACAAATGCACTTGGTTACAAAGTTCTCCAGAGGCTTTTCCTACCAGACTTTGTTTGGTTTATGGACTCATGTCACCTTTATGCAGTGTTAACTCCTGCTCTTTTGACACCAGTTCACAGGAACTGTGCTTGTGTTGTGAGAGGAGGAAGGCAGACAGACAGAGGAGTCACTTATGAGTGTCAGCTGTAGCTTTTGTTGTTTTTTCTCAGTGCCAGAGACTTCATTGTGTGCTGCTCTGTTTTACTCGGCAGACAGCAGAATGGAGGAGACACAGAAGTTTGTATTCAGTAACACTTCAGCTTAACTGGGGGGAGAGCAAACATTAACAGAAATACACTTGCTGTGTGACTGCAGCTTTTCCCCCTTAACAGAATGTGCCTGAACAAAGGGTGTCATGACTTCCTTGGTTCAGACTGAGTTGAGCACCAAGTTTTTCTTTGCTAGCTGACCACGATAGACTTTCAGAGAAGCCAAAAGCTAGGAGCTATCAGACTGCTTAAAACTTAATTTTAGGAGCAAGTAATGGCTTTGTACCTCTCCCCAAAATAAGCATGGAAGAAGGGGTCAGTTGTGCTACAGTTCCTCGCTACAGCTATTTCAGAGTTTGAAATAAAGGTTGATACTGGCCTGTTTAGCCATAACCTGCCAGCTTGCTCACAGCAGTTAGTACTTCCTCCAGGTGTTTTTAACCACCTGCAGCTCAACCTGCTCCTGGCTCAAGCACATTTCTTGAATTCCTCTCATTGACTGGTCAATTTATGGACAAGTTCTTGCCAGCTGGACATTGTAAGTTCAACTCTGAAGTGCCCGGTTTGCCAATGCTGTAGTTTTGAAATCTGAAGCTCTCTATTGTTAGACTCGTGTGTGAAAGCTGGAGGCTCCTCAGGACAATCCGCAGCAGAGAACTCGAGTGAGACAGAAACAGAGGAGAGAGGAGATCTTATTAAATTTTACAACGCAGTCTACGTAGGAAGAGTAAAGTCATTTGCACTGAAATATGATATCACAAACCAGGATCATGTAGTAAGTAAAGTATTTTGTAATTAATACTCAGAGTCATTATTTTCTTGCCGTTAAATGTATATCAGTAACTTTGTCTGGTGTGGGTCAAGCCAGACAGGTGCAGGTAATGGTATGAGCACTTCCTTTAACAGCTTTCCAAGAGGACAAATGCAGATACTGCTCATTTTGCAAACATAGTTCCAGCTTCTTTACATCGATGCAACACCTATTTGCTTAAATGCCTGTAGACTATCTATGTAAGGCATCTGGAAAATGAATTCTGTTGCTTGATCGATACGTGATCTGTTGTTTCACTGTCACAAGATAAAATAGTCTAAAGAAGCCCTGGAAGTGTATTAATCTTTTTTCTCTGTGAAGTGCCTGCTCAGGCATGTTCCAGTTGAGCTGCAGTGCGTGGTGTCCTGTGTTGCAGATGGAAGCACCTCCGCTGTCGCCGTTCCCCAGCATCCGGCAGCAGGCGGTGTCTCCGCGGCGCATCTCGCAGCAGCACTCCGTGTACGTGTCACCGCACAAGAACGGCGCCTGCCTCACGCCTCAGACTGCCCTGCTCTACAGATTCAATGGCAGCCCTTCCAAGGTAGAGAGAAAAATAAGGCTGAAAGTGGTCAGTTTGAGAAAGGGTTAATTAGTCTTCTGGTTAGGATGTGGTCTAGTGGAGTTCTGATGTGTTATAATGAATAGTCTCTCACTTTACAGTGAAAGGTAGAATTCTGTATGTAGACTCCATCACTCAGAGGTGCAGGATAACCTGTTGTTGGATATTTTGGACACAGAGCAAGTTTAAAATGGAGTCAGAGTAATTAATTATTTTTTGTCTTGATTGCAGAGTTTGAAAGACATCAACAATATGATAAAACAAGGTGAACATAAGAGTAAGAAGCGAGCAATAACAATTGACAGTGACACTGAATCCCCCACGAAGAGACTCTGCCAGGAAAATGATGATGTTCTACTAAAACGTCTGCAGGATGTTGTCAGTGAAAGAGCAAATCACTAAAAAACCTCTGGTTTCTGTGGGATCTCTTAAGTAACAGAGTTGGATACAGCTGATATGCTATTTATTTCTTGGTTTTATATATAGACAACTGCCATGTTCCTTTAACACTGAACTTTCACCTGGCTTCCACAGGATACAAAAAGAAAGAGTTAGATAGGAAATGCCAGTGATCTTCATTCCCAAAGGCCACCCTGTGCTATAAATTACTCTAGCCTGTTTTAGCAAGAGTGTTCTGTGAAAGCCATATTGGAGGTTCTCAAGATTCATTTGGAGCATCATGAGTTCTGAGTGAAACTCAGCTTGTAATACCAGTTTTATTGTTGGAATAAGAGCGATAAAGAAATGAGTGAAATCAGTAAGGTTTCCTCAAGCTTTTAGTATATGGAGAAGAAACTTGCAAAGTGCCTTATTTGAAAAGAATATTGAATTTTATGCATTCTTTTACTGTGAGGAACTGGAGGGAGAAGAAATTAATTATTTCACCTGAGAAAGAGCTGAGCAGTTTTGAACTATCAGAACTTCCATGAAAATGTTGGTTGTGACATGTATCTGACAGCTTTTGCAGTAACAGAGGCAATAATCTAAAAATACAAATAGTGGTGACTTAGGTTGGACTCTGGTAAAGCAGTGAGATACAGTTCTACAAGCCTGAATTCCCTGTCTCTTGAGCCAGTGATGCTCCACATTGGAAGCCACAGACCAGCCCTAGATGTTCGTACAGATTGTAGCTCACGTATGAGGAAATACAGCTGAAATCAGCAGCTGGGATTTGGCCATCTCAAAGCTGTTCAAATGCACAAATTCATTTAACAAATTGTATCACTGTTTTATTTTTTCCTGAAGACCTTTAGCCTCTTGTGTAGTATCTACACTGAATGTAAGCCCATCACATAAGGAGGTGTGTATCTATGATGACTTATAGCTGTTGAAGGCTTGGATTCACTGGAAAAGTATAAATTCCAGCATCCAGTTCTTGTGACTGAGTTTTTATCCTTGAGGATTTGGTAGGGTCTGTTTTACGAAAATGGATAAAAGTCAAAGTTTACTCATTACTGTAAATTAGTAGTTTGATCTTATTTTATAATCATATTTAAGGTTAGAGCCATAGAGAAACTTCTCAGCACTGTAATTTTCAGTTCCTGTGTAACTGAACTGAAAAAAAAAAAAAAAGAACTATTACATAGGGCTTGTTTACAGAGGGGCTCTGTTCCCTTCATAGGCTGGGTGGGTTAGTATGTGCTGTGAGATCCACAGCTCCAGGGGAGAACAATGCCATGATTTTGAGCAGCCTCTGCTAATGAATCTAACCAGCAGTGATGTAGGAGAAATTGATAACTAAGTGTAGGTGTGCAGGGACACTACTCAGCAAGGAGTAGAAAGTTTACAAACTTGTTCTTGAGTTGTTAACTACTTGAATAATTGATTTTTTTAAAAACATTTTTACTTTCAAAAAAAGGTGCTTGCCCATGAAGAGCTGCAGTATGAGAAAATTGCCATGCAGTGGAGTAGGTTTGATGTAAATTTTTAATTTCCTTTAATTTTATTAAAGTTTTAATGTTTGTCTTCAGATTTTGAGATAAAAAGTAGAGGATTGCAGCCTTTCTGGATAGGAAATGCATGGTTCAGGCATGACAGCATCAATCTTTCCCCACAGTATTGTGTGATGAGAGTTTAGTTGACACGGTTTTAATTCAGTATCATGTGCAGGTCACCTGGCTCTGCTCCTGTCACTGCCTTCTCTGACAGTATACAAATGATGGAGCCAAAATCCTTATTAACTGTTGTTAGGTGTAGTGTTTTTCATTAGGAAAATGAATGTACTACAACTGGATGCAGTTCAGAATTCTTCACCTTTTTAGGTGATCTAAAATCTATTTTGGGCTTGTTGAACAGCTAAAATAATAGCTTACATGGCTTGTAACGGTTTCAAAGTGCCTTCACATGTAAATTTGTATTTTATAATAAATAACTGAAAAGTATTTTAACCTGTGATGCTGTATCTCCTGTTGTTTTGCTGTGCTAATTCATTAAACAATGCCTTCTTTCAGCATTTTCTGTAATATCAAAGACCTTCATCATTTTTATGTTCTCTCAGATTTCTTTGGGATTTTTTTCTGTTTAAATTCATTATATTTAATGTGTATTGTCTGAAGTTTCCTCCAGAGGTTTCTTTATTGTTTGTGCTTCATTCAGATATGGATTCTGGGAGAAAGTGAGTAATGTATTGCATGAAGTCACCAAAAAGCATCAAAAGGGAGAGAACCCTGCAGTGACAGGTGATGTGCCCACAGAGGCAGGTGTGACTCCAGCAGAGCTGAGCTGTGGGCTCCTGGTTAATCTCTGAACCCTGCAGAGCTCCAACGTTGGACAAGTTTAGATCTGTACCAGCTGATGTCATGCTGGTTTTGTTGCTCCAGATAAGCATAAAGCTGGCATAAACTCAGCTTTTTAAAATAATTATTGTTCATCTGCTCTACAAGGAAAAAAAGACCAATTTGTGCAGATTCTGCTATAATGACTTCTTTGTTGCTAGAGCTTTTGTTTTAAAAGCTAATATGTGGTTTGTAGAATCACAGAATCATGGAATATTCTAAGCTGGAAGGGACCCACAAAGACCATCAAAGTCCAACTCCTTGTCCTGCATAAGACACCCCAACAATCAGCAACATAGAATGGCTTGGTTTGGAGAGGACCTTAACGACCATCTGATTCCCCATCCTGTGCCTGGGAGCATTGTCCAAACGCTCCTGGAGCTGTGGTGGCCTTGGGGCCCGTGCCCATTCCCTGGAGAGCCTGTTCAGTGCCTCAGCACCCTCTGGGGGAAGAACCTTTCCTGGATATCTGAGCCCTCCCCTGGCACAACTCTGTTCTGGCACAGTTCCATTCCCTCTAGCGCTGTCCCTGCTCCCTTGGGAGGAAGCTGTGAACCCGATGGGGGGCTGACCTCAGTCTCCTCCAGGCTGAACAAACCAAGGGACTTCATACGGCCCCTCTATGCCATTCATATCTTTGTAGCCCTCTGCATGTGCTCTTGAATAGCTTTATATCCATACCTGGATGGCACCCCAAACTGCCCCCAGGACTCGAGGTGAGGCCACCCCAGTGCAGAGCAGAGCAGGACAGTCACCCCCTTGCTCAGCCAGCAGTGCTGGGCCTGATGTCCCCTGCACAGGGCTGGCCCTTGGTGCTGGGCACTGCTGGCTCCTGTTCCACTTGCCCTCAGCCCAAACTCCCAGGTCCCTTTCTGTGGTGCTGTTCTCCAGCCTCTTGTTCCCCAATCTGTCTGGACACCCAGGATTGTCCAGTCCCAGATGCAGAAGCTGGCACTATTCTTCATTTCACTTCAAGTTGTTGATGATTGCCTGCCTCTCTGTGCTCCTCCCTGATGTGTTTAGGCCTGAGCAGCAGGCCTCAGCCAGAGCTGACTTATAAAATTAATTCTGGGAACTATGTGAGTAACACCAGTTAACCTAAAAATGACTGAGATGCTTATACCAGCTGTTTAACTCCAAACTGGCTGCTTTAAAAGCTTTCATATAAGCTTGTGTAATTATCTGCAAGAAATGTATAATTTTAAGAAACTTTCCCAACTAACATGCATAGAGGCTTGTTCATAGGATATTTTAGGCAAAATTCTCCCAGCTGAGGCACGAGACCTGGCCCTGGCTGCTCAGGAAGTGTGCCATCAGATCCAGGTGTTTCTGCACTAAAATATAATCAAGTCACTTTCACTTGCTGATTTGGGCCTATAAAAACTGGACTCGCAGGCCAAATTTGGAGACCTCAGCTATGGGTGGAGGCAATGTGTGGAATCTTCCCAATTGCTGGGAAGGGTTTTCCAGGTCCTCACTGCAAAACAGCGCTCCCCAGGGACTGCAGACTCTGGGCAATGGTGGTGTATTCAGGCAATTGGTGACGTATCTTTCTCAATCACCATCCTTGCTCTCATGATAAGGTGCACTGCCTTGCTTATTTTTGCTTGTTGCTAAAGCAAAGCACATAGTTTTATTGAATGTATGATTTTACTTTTGTGTTACCTTAACATTCATAGTAAAATAAGACCATTCTTTCCACTGGTGTCTGTGTCCTTTAAATCACCCCTGCCAACTGGCAGAACACTCCCACGTCACCAAGTTTGCTCACACTGGTCTCACTACCTTTTTTTGCTTTAGCTCCAGAGCAAGATTCCCTGCTTGCCCAAGCTGGCCTCTGCCTCGCCTCTTGACTTCAGGTATGTGGGAACTGCCTGTTCTGACCCCTTAGGGCATGGTGCTTAAAAAATGACCAGCACTGATGGACACCAGTACCTTCAAAATTATTTCCCTGGGAACCTTACTGACTTAATTCCCTGAGGGGCCTAAACTCTGCTCTCCTCATGACCAGGGTGGAAATTTTGCTGACTTTTCCTCCTGTCATCAGAGATTTTAAACTTGATTGCTTTGTGGTCATTGTGGCCAAGAGAGCCACCAATAGCCACTTCCCTTTTGAGACCCTCTCTGGTAACAACAGATCATGGAGGGCACCTTTCCTGGTCGGCTCCCTTAGTAACTGTACCATGAAGTTGTTATCCAAGTGTTTTAGGAATTTTCTGGATTAGTTTGTACCAGCTGTGTGGTGTTCCTAGTTAACATCTGGCAAGTTGAAGGGTGATTGATTAACAGATGTTCCTTAGTGTCATGGTCCTGGCTGGGTGGCCCATGGTAGACACCAGCTTTGTTTGTTTGTCCCTTAATCTTGCCCAAGGATTAGTTACCAGACAAAGGCATGTTGAGGATTGTAGCTGTGAAAACCTGGCTGGCTTCTGGTTTTTATCTTTGTAAACTGCCTTCTGCAGGTAAGCCTGCCAGTGAGGGGACAGCATCATAGGCAGCCTGAACTCAGAAATTAGGCTCTTGTATTCCAGACTTGCAAACCATCCTGTCGGCTAGGGGTTAGGGATTTTACCAGTTCTTCAAATGAAAATGCCACCTCCATAATGCTCCTTGAAGTGGCTTCAGAGCTTCCATGTTTACTACAGCTCAGCTTTCTAAAGAGTCAAAGTTAAAAGGTTGTTAACACCCCTGCAGAGAATGTTATAAAGCTGCTAGCTCTTTACATATAAGCACTACCTTAATAATAGATTGCCACCCCCCAAATGTTGTACTAAGATGTGGCCTCAAGCAAAATTTGTGGTTAGACTGCAATTACAACAACTCAGGGAATTGAAACTAATTTTCTCTTTAGTTTCCCGTTAGGAATTACTCTTCTTGTATTGCTGTTTTGTGACTCATGAGGGGGTTTTGTTGATGTATGAGGAGTGGTAGAAATGGAAACTGCGGACACAATAGAAGCCATGAAGAAACTGTAAGTGTGTAATCAGTGCTGAGATTGCAGATGAAAGAAGCTGAATATGTCTTGAGGCCAAAGACGCTGAGTAAACAGAGATGACTCAGTTTGATTGCTTTGATTACAATAATCAAAGTTTGCAATAAGCTCATCTCTCAAGTAGCAGTTCTTGAAAAACTGGTGTCAGATGAACACAATGCCAAACTCCTGAAACTTTTTACTTCCTTGAGTGACCAGAAGTGCACTGCAAGACAGGTGTATCAGAGGCAGGTTATGCTTGTGGTTCCCAGCCTGACTGCAGCCTGGGCTCATGCTGCCCTGGCTCCATCTGAGCCAAAAAGCTGGGCAGAGCTGATGGGGCACGTGGCTCATCCTGTGGTGCCGCATCCTGAAGGTTTGTACACCTGAGCATTTGGTTTAAGAGAGCCAATTTTCCCCTGGACCTGTAAACCACAGCAGTGCTCCTGTGATCCGATGCTGCCTCTCAGCTGAGGCACAAGGAACTTGGGCTGCAGCAGCTTTACTGCAAGCACCTTCTCTGCCTTCACTTACATGTCATCCCTTATGGTTCCCAGCTGCAGGAAAACAGCTCTGCAAGGGTTTAGTCACACAAATTTCAGATAGTTAATACGTAAATATGGGGCTCGAGCAGCTGAGGTTGTGGATAAACTGCTGTCACAGGTGGTTTTGCTGTGAACTTTTCAGTTCCTTGGTAGCAAGTGTGTAGCACTCTTTCAAGGAGTCTACCAACACAGGTAGTCAATCCAGTGGTGGATGCCCCAACCCTGGTGATGCCTTTTCCTGGAGTTAGGAAAATGAAGTTGGACACAGTCAGAGGGTTGGGGTCGTTACCTTGCTATTTTAATTAGGATCCTGTTTGATGCATTGCTTCACCCAGGTAGAACACATTGCAGTGCACACCCACCATCAATCACGGGCACAAGTTAAGAGACCTTACACATTACCATATCTAACAGGGGAGCCCAATCATGGGGCTGGGGTGGGCCAAGCTCGAGTTCACAGAATCTATCCTACCAGGGGGCCTTGGCTTCTCAAGAGAGCAGAATATTTGGTGTCCCTGGCTCTGCAATTCTGGGCTGTTCAGTCTCAGGACCTGCAGGGCGCTTACAGAACACTAAATGCTAGACTAAGTGAAGGGTCCACAGGCATGCATGCTAATGCTTGTGGATACACAGAACTGTGTAAAAGGTATATAAAAGAAAAGGAAAAAATCATTTTGGCATCACTGAAATGTTCAAGATGAGGTTGGATGGGGCCATGTGCAACCTGGTCTAGAGGAGAGCTCTCCTGCCCATGCAGGGGCAGTAGGAACGAGATAAGATTTTAAGTCCCTTCCAATCCCAGCCATGAACACCAAGAAAAGTGCTACAAGAAACATGGAAAGTAAAAAAAAAAAAACATAAAGAGCTCCTACAGAGAAATAATTTGTCTTCAGCTTGAATTTGATCATGTGCCTTGAATTTTGTTTGCCATTGCAAGGGGACTTGTTGGCATAATTTTGGGTTTATGTGCCCCATTACTTGAGCAGAGATAACTGGGTTTCCTGTGTGTGCAGCAGCAGGAGGTGATGGGGAGGCACTCAAGTCACCTCTATTGGACACAAACAAGTCAAAAAATAACTTTTCCCTTCTTTACCCTTTATCATATGTTTTGTTTGATTATGAAGGAATTCGTGCTGCTCAGAACAACACCCCAGTGCAGTATTTTTCTTTCCTTTTCTTCCTGCTACCTGAGTGAAACTGGTAATCCCTGTCCTCTTGCTGTGCCATGTGTCCATCTCGTTACAAAATCAGCAGTTTTTTGATTGCATCCGAGACAGATGTCCTGTTCTTTCAGGATATTCCTCTCTTGCTGTTTTTTAGGCCACAAATGCAATGAGCTCCTTCTCAGGTTTTTTTTTATAAGTTCTCCAGATGTATTGGGCCTGTGGATAGGATGTGCGACCTTCAACTCCTTCCCCTCTCCAAAAATCTTCTTTAGGTAAAGCTATATATAAGGCAGTTTTTGACTCTGCTAGAAGAATGGACTGGTGATAAATTATTCCTTAAAAGGCCAAGCACCAGTGACATTTGTGTGTCACTTGTGTAGGACAGAGGAAATGGAGAAGGTGTGAGATTATTTTGTATGGTTGCATTCCTTAATGGATCTGGTCTAGTTTTGCCTCCTCCCATTGCTTCCAAGAATTAAGTTTCCTCTTAAAGGGTGGGACTCAGCCAGTTTCGTTTCAGTGGTGATGGATATCTCAGAGAGACCCTGAGGGGATGGAGAGAGACTCTCAGCCAAATGAAAATCAGACAGCAAGCATTACATGTACTTTGCTAACAAAAGCCAAGAAGTGAGAAAGCAGGATGTTTGCTTACAAGAGGAAATTACTGTAGCATGACAGTGGAGCGTGTAAGCTTTGCCCCTAAGAAACAGAGACTTCAGGGAAAAAAAAAGAAATTTATTATTAAGATACGATGGGAGGTTTAGGGGTTATTCTTTTCTCCCCTCTACACATCTGAAGGGGAGAAGGAAGTGGGGAGGAGGATACAGCAATTCCAGACATGCACTGAATTGGCTTTGGCTGGCTGCCAGGTCACTCAGCCACGCTCTCAGCAGAGTGGGGAGAAAATACCACAAAACAGCTTTGAAATAAACACAGGGAGATCACTCACCAGCCACCATTACAGGCAAAAGACAGGAACTGAGGAAGACAAATTGATTTCCCATTAAAAGTAGAGTAGGATAATGAGACACAAAACCAAAACTAAAACTACTTTCTTCACACTCAGCCCTTTTGCCTAGGCTCAACTTCAGGCTTGACTATCCTACCTCTTCTCTTCCTAAGTGTTGCAGAGGGAAGGGGAAGCAGGCTAGGGTCAATTTGTAATGCTCTGTCCCTGTTCCAGCATGGGAGCTCCCCATAGCTGAAGTTCCTGCTGGGAGCCTGCTCCCCTGTGGGCTCTCCATAGGCTGCAGCTTCCTCAAGGGCATGTCCAATTTCTCCAGCGTGGGTGCAGTTCCATGGGCTGCAGGGGAATCTCTGTCCTGGTGCCTCAAGTACCTCCTGCCCTTCCTTCTTCCCTGGCCTTGGTGCCTGCAAGGCTGTGGCTCTCACATCTTCTGGCTCCTCCCTCCCAACTACAGCTGTGCCACAGTGCATTTATCTTGGAGGCCTCTTGAGCCAGCCCTGCTCAACATAGGAACAGCTTCTGGTGCCGATATACAGAGGCCCCCTTGTTCCCCAAACCTGGCCATATAAATCCAGCACAGGTATGCGTCCTGCTGAGGGATAACAGATCACTTTTTCCCCTGGGAGCCTCGCAGTGAGCACAGCATGTGCTGGGCATCATAGAACTGCTGGGTCACACAGGGAGCTTGAAGGTATCCAGGAGTCGGGATCTCTGGGATGTCCCTGTCAGTGCTGGTGATGGCAGTGGAGCAACAGGCTTTTCCCAAGGAGGAGTGCCCAGACAACCTCAGTCCAGGGGGTTGTTGGGAGTGGTGAGTGGGCTCCCCCAGGAAGTATCTCATCCATTGGGCACCGTTTGCAGCTGCACGTGTGGCTGGCACAGCTCTGAGAAGGCTGTCGGGGCAGATCAAGGCAGCAGGGATTTTGCCAGCTCTGTGGGGTCTGTAATGGGGAGCCAAGGCTTTAGGTTCCTTCTGGGGCCTTCGTGGCTCTCAGAGGCCTTGGACAGTTGAGCTGTTTTCATGGATATTGGGACGTTACATGCAAACGAGATATGTAAAAACCAGCCCCTGTGTCTCTGCCTGGGATTGCTGTGGTGTCCATCACCACGGCTGGGAACAACGGGGTGCATGGCAGCTGTGGCGCGGCTATTTCCACGTCTTGGAAATGAGATTCTGAATGAGTTGGGATGTGGCCGCCTTCAGCAGTGTTGTTTGAAGGC
This sequence comes from Petroica traversi, assembly GCA_025920805.1. NCBI lineage: Eukaryota > Metazoa > Chordata > Aves > Passeriformes > Petroicidae > Petroica > Petroica traversi. The sequence goes on along the minus strand of JAHLSL010000084.1, from coordinate 629,068 downwards.
AGCAGCGCTATGGCATCGCTTCTTTTGGGAGCACCACGTGGCAGCTAGTGTTTGTGATGACGGCTGCGATTTGCTGTGATGACCGGACAGTGCCGGTGCAGGGTTCCAGGTATTCCACGTGAACCCCCCAGAGCAGCGCTGCCGCAGCACATCGGATCGCCACGCCGAACAGCCACCGGCGGGGCCCAGAACGGACCCTGTGCCCCTGCGGGGTGAGCTTCATGG
>JAHLSL010000084.1:612597-628443 GCA_025920805.1 Petroica traversi | reverse complement strand
TGAACACGTGCACGGCCCGGCTCGGCGCGGCTCGGGGCCTAAACACCTCGAGCGGAGCTGTGCGGGGTGAACGCGAGGGCACGGCTCGGTGGGGCTGATCCTGGACCCTCGGAGCAGTTCCCGTTCCCTGCTGATCCCAGCACAGCAACGGCGCGGACGCTCGCTGCCCAGATAACCATGAGAAGCATAAATCGTAATCCATTAGAAAATGTTTAATGAAAATCCCCTAGGTAGCACAGTGAGCTTTTGAGTATTGCTGGGAGCACAAGAGTGAACTCCAGGGGTTCTGACGGGAACTTACTTTTCTGCCTGAAGTTGTTGCTGCTCCAACTGCAGGAACGACAGCGGCCCCGATGTTTGACAGAGCCCGGAGGTACTGCTCAGGAGAGGCCGAGTGTCACCCGTCTCCCTGGGAGAAATCCAGGGCATTGACAGGTCAGCCTTGCGGCAGCTGCTGGGTCTTGACTCTCTGTTGTGCCTACAGCAGCATGAGCTGCTGTGGAAAAAGAAATGTTGGTGTGTATCCTGGCAGAATAGGGGCCTGTGGGTGAGTGGCCGAGTCCTTGCTGCCGTGAGCCCCCTGAGCAGTAGTCCAGAGCAGGCAGTGCAGCTGGTAATGGTCACCTGCCGTGAGCACAGGGACACTGGATGCTGTTCTAAAGTGTGTAAAGATTGTTCCCAGCAGTGAGGGAATGACCGGTTCCAAAACCCTTGTAATCTTTCTGTTGGCGAATATGCTTTCTTGCCTTTCTGGAACAGCAGAGTATGAATCTGTCGTGCTCTCTTGTGTGTTGGAAAGGCCCCTTTGCCCGTTCTGTGCCCCACTGGGGATCCTCTCTTGTTCCGCTCTACTGGGATGTGAGCTTGCTTGCTTACCACATACTTCCTGGTGGTTTTTAATCTTGTAATGTCTTTTCTTTACTCCTTTGTTAACCTTGTTTATACTGTTTTTGCCAAATTTATCTCAAAACCCACCTGTTGGCTCCAGCTGTTTGCTGATGTTGTGGCTGGGGCCCTGAGGCAGCCTGAGGTGTGTAATCTGGCAGGTGCATACAAGTGTGGAGCTGTGCTTTCTGCTGGGGTTAGAGCACTACAGTGTTGGCTCCTTGGCTGAAAATTCTGGGCTCATGCCATGCTGGGGGTGAAGGGCTCTTTCCTGACTTATAGAGACGTCAGCATGCAAAGGGGGAGTGGGAAAAGGCAGATGTCTGGGCGTGGGTGTTGGAAGATTGAAGAACTGGTGTGACTCAGCGGGACAAGGCAGAAGTGCTGTGCTTTGGACGAGGTAAGACATGTGCAGGAGTCATTAATGTATTTTTGGTTTCTCTTTTTGTGGAAAAGAGGTTTAATTGCAGCTGTTTGAATTGGGCAGGTAGAAATGCTGTGATGTCGGAGGAGGCAGCTGAAGGCTTTGTTTATTGCTAGGTAATTGCCTGACTGAAACGGCAGGCTGGTGTCTGGTTTTCTTTAGGACTTGCCAGGAGGCTGGTTGCTTCTAGCAGGGAAGGAGCATCTGGTGTCCAGGACACACTGGACAAGTGCAGCCAGTGTGGGGAGTCAGAGACTGTCTGTCAGTGCTGAACATGGGCAGCAGGGTAGGGTAGCCAGGAGTCCTTCAGCATGGGGTACAGGTGATGGGGACACAGGGCAGTAGAGAACTCTCGGTTGATGCAGAGAGCAGATGGTGCTGGATTTACAGGCTTGTGAGTTTTCTTTGTAAAAGGTATTGTTAACTTGGTATAAGTTTCTGTATGAGGGATCTGACATCTTGTTTCTATTAAGCTGAAACTGTAGAGAGTTGGATGAGAAATTGCTCAAGCAGTCTGCTTTGGTAAACATCTCAACTTTGCACTAAGATCCATTATTTTGCTGTCCACTGCACACTGTGTCCTGCAAGAACTTCAGTAATTTCTCTGTGACAGGCCACTAATGAATGCATATCTTTAATTCCCCGGGGTCCTGGATGTTCAGAGGGGAGAGTTTGGTTCAATGGGACCTGGAGGCAGCACTGTGGGTTTTCTAGGTGTTCTCATCTTGCTGGCGGTGGATGTTTCGCGTAATGGGGTATGTGGTGTGCAGTGTGCTGCCTGCTGAACACAGATAATGAGTGGGGCTGTCTGGCTGACCTCTTCGGGCACAGGAAAGGGATTTTCTTGTCCTTGTGAACTGTGGCATGAAGGAGGGTGTGGACAAAGCAGGGAGGGAGTGGATGAGGAAGTGCCAGTTGTCAACATTTCCAAGCAGCCTGCCATAATGCTGCTTTGGCTGTTGGAGGAAGCCTGCCTGCAGAGTCCTGAAAAACCAGTTACCTGTGTTAACAGGATTTGTCTGTCCTTGGGGGTGGAAGTCTGAGCTTGGAGACTTCAGGTGGAAAAAGCCCTGTTATTGTTTTCTATCTGAAGGAGGATGAAGAACAGGGAAAGTGGGCAGTTGGTCACACCAGGATCACACCATCAGCATGTAGGGTCTTACCTTTTCCTGATTGTCTTCCCCATCCCACTAGAGCAGTGAGCAGCTGCTCACTGTAGGACTGAGTTCCTGGCTGGGATTAATCCATAACATCTACCTTCTTTGGTGCCCAGTGTGGGGCACAGAGGGTTGCCATTATGACAGATCTGAAAAGACCATATTAAAACACGGATAGTGTGGCAAGCAGAATTAGGGAAGTGATTCTTCCCCTGTGCTGGTTGGGCCACTGGTTGTATCATACCAGAAGTGTGTGTCCTGTTCTGGGCCCCCTAATTTAGGAAGGATGTTGAGATTCTGGAATGTGTCCAGAGAAGGGCCACAAGGCTGGTGAAGGGTCTGGAACTCAAGCCTTATGAGGAGTGGCTGAGGGAGCTGGGGTTGTTTAGCCTGGAGAAGAGCAGGCTTAGGGGAGACCTTACCACTCTCTACAGCTCCTGACAGGAGGGTGTAGCCCGGTTGGGTTTTGGTCTCTTCTCCCAGGCAGCAAGTGACAGGACAAGAGGACACATTCTTAAACTGCACCAGGGTAAGTTTTGGTTAGGCATTAGGAAAAAATCTTCAACAGAAAGAGTGATTGTGCATTGGTATGGGCTTCCCAGGGAGGTGATGGAGTCACTATCTGTGGAGGGGTTTAAAAAAAGACTGGATGTGTCACTTAGCGCCATGGTTTAGTTGGTAAGGTATTGTTAGGTTGGACTTGATGATCTCATAGGTCTTGTCCAACCTAGTTAATTCTGTGATTCTGTATGAAAAATAAGTTGTTACAAGCATTCATTGTATTAGTTTAATAGTTGCTGGTCACAATGTTGATTTCTGTGGTCTCAGAGTTCTGTCACCGAACACATGCTGGTCTGGGCATCACCAGGGATGCTTTTCATCTTACATGAATGGTTTGGGTTGGAACAGACCTTAAAGATTATCTCATTCAGACCCTTGCTGAGTCGCTATCCCAGGCTGCTCCAAGCCCTGTCCAACCTGGCCTCGAACACTTCCAGGGATGGGGTTGCCACAGCTTTTCTGGGCAACCTGTGCCAGGGCCTCAGCACCCTCACAGGCAGCAGTTTTTCCCTAATACCCAATCTAACCCTACCGTCCTTCAGTTTAAAACCATTGGCCCTTTTCCTGACAGTATCTGCTCTAATAAATAGTCCCTCTCCCTTCTTTTTGTAGGTCCCCTTAAGGTATTAGAAGCCTTCATTGAGGTTTCCTTGCAGTCTTCCCTTCTCCAGGCTGAACAACCCCAGCTGCCTCAGCCTGTCCACACAGGAGAGGAGCTCCAGCACTGCTTTGTGACCAACTGAGCAGCAGCTGCAGCCAAGAGCTCCTTGTTAGGGAAAGCAATATCAAGTGGTTGAGAGAAACACTGCTCACCAACAGCTCAAACATCACATGCCTTTAGTATTTTAGGGATTTTGAATTAAATTATTCAGATGAGACTAGGTAGTGCATCAAGCAGTACTTTTTCCTAATAGTTAACAATTTATAGTCTTGTTTTCTGTTAAATTTTATGTTGAAAGGCTGATGGCAAGCAGATCTCAGGGTGGTTAACTGCTGTAGAAAAAGTATTTTCTCATTACAGTGTTTGCTGTCATAGTGAGGCTGAAACCATTTAGCTCAAAAGGGCAAGGCTTACAGACACAGTTAGTAAAGTAGGTGTGACAGAGCATATTATCTCTCTCTCCAGACTTGTCCTGCCTGTGCTCTTAGACTGCTGTGGCTACAGCAGAGAACCTGCACTGAAGTTTAGCTGTGTGTTGTGAATGTCACCTTTAATAATTTATTAAAAGTGTCAGCAAAGTATCTTTGCAAAATAGAAGAATCAGTCTCAACAAAATTAGAACATGCTTTAAACTGCAGTGGTTTTGCTGTTGGAGTTGAAATTAATTTATGCAAAATTCAAGTTAATTTAACAAAATTAAACTTTGAATACACAGTTGACCAACTGCAAGAAATTTTTATAAATATTGTTTGTTGTGACTCTGGCATTTTATTTTAAGGAAGATTTTCATCCTTAAAAATATCAGTTTTTCAGATGCCAAATGTTGTATTTTCTGTAAGTTTAAAGGACTCCAGGTGTGGCTTGCAGAAATTTTTTCATCAGGTTCATGGTGGTTTTATTTCTTAGTTCTGTGTAAGTGGGAGAAGCACTTATGCTGCTCTACAGACATGTTCTGTAACTATTTGTTCCCTTCCTTCAATTCTTGATTTTAGAAGGATAAATGCTTTCAATATTTTTCTGAAAAAGTTGCAGTCTTTTTCCATTAAGGAATATCAAAGTAATGTGAACTTGCACAAGTGATTCCGTATGTGCTGCAATTTGTAAAGGGAAGTGCATTGCAGACTTTGCTCTCAGTGTCTCTTTTTCCTTCCCAGCTGCCCAGCTGAGCGACTGGAAGTGCTGGCGTGCCTGATGCAGCTGCGACAGCAGCACATGGAGGTGATGAAGGTAACCCATTCCATGGGGACACCACAGCCAGGTCCTGCCCCAAGCCCTGCACAGGGCTCTGCTCCCCTCTCTGCCTCCCCCCTCTTAGCTGGGTGCTGCCAGCTGGTGCCTTTCCTTTGCACAGCAGCAAACTCTAGGCCCTAGCGATGGTCTGTGAAAAACCACATTAACCCGAGGAAATACTAGAATCATCATGTGGAAGCTTTCAGTGGGCCCCTGCAGGTTGTGAGGGATTGAATGAGCAGAAGAGCTGTTTGACATGTGTTGGAGAAGCTCCCCTTTCACATCCCTCTGTGTAACGCCTCCCCTTGGTTTATTTTATTAGTTTTTTTCCCCAGGCCTGTATTAACAGACTCCTCCTTGCTTTCACCGTTTCCTGTGTCCAGCTGTTTTTCCCAGTGGTGTGTGTTGGCTTAACTGGGGTCAGGGCTGCACACATTATGTAGTAGTCTGCATATTTGCTAAAGACCTCCCAGCTCAGTGACCAAGGGCAGAGAGCACAGGAAAGCCTTATTTGCATCAGTGTTTTACCAAGATATGTGTGTGATGGAATTGTTTTGCCTGCAGTTTGACGGCAAGGATTAAATGGGTTTACCTTCTCTACTGAGTCCCTGTAGTTACTGAGATGTCTTTAAAAATATGTGTTTATAAGGAAGTACTTCTTTCATATTTTAGTTATCGTGGGGGTTTGCATTTAGTTTTATGAAAAAAGTAACAATAATAATTACCACTCAGAAAAATTGCATTTGATTTTAAAAGCGTGAATAATATCAGGCCAAACCATTTTATTGGATATCTCAGACATGCATTGCAGTACCCTGCTTTAACTGGAATAGCAGATTAAGAAAGACAGCAATTTTCTTATGTGTTAAGTTTTGGAATTGCACAAGTGGAGGTAACATTTTTAGGCGTTTTGACTTCTTGCTATGTGAAATAGGCAGTTTTGTCTTTTTGGTGTCAAACTTTAGTAGCTCTCCAAGATAAATTTGGTTGCACAGACAGTTTGGGAATGCCCCATGCCTGGAAATGTTCAAGGTAAGATTGGACTTAGTCTTGGAGCAACCTGGTCTAGTGGAACGTGTCCCTGCCCATGGCAGTGTGTTGGAACAAGAAGATCTTTAAGATCCCTTCCAACCCCAACCATCCTATGATATATCTTGATATAGGGCTGGCAGGATGTGTCTGTTTTACAGAGGATGAACAGTCTCTCCCTCCAAATACCTGACCACTTTAGAGATCCTTTACCTTGATGCCTGTTTCTTTTCAAAGTCAAATTTTAAATGTTAATTATACTTTCCTTGTTCATTGGTTGGGGTTTTTTGTTTTGTTTTGTTCTGTTTTGGTTTTGGTTTTAGGGTGGTTTGTTTTTCGTTTTTGCTTCTGTAGGTTTTTAACGATCCTATTCATGGGCACATTGAAATGCACCCCCTGCTTGTTCGGATCATTGACACCCCTCAATTCCAGCGCCTCCGGTACATCAAGCAGCTGGGTGGCACCTACTTTGTTTTTCCAGGAGCCTCTCACAACCGCTTTGAACACTCCCTAGGGTAAGGTGGTGGTTCTGGCACACATATTTCTGGCATCTGGATATCCCTGAGTTTGGTTCCACTGCTGTGGAGTGCCAGTCAAGGGGCATTGCTGCCTGAGCGCTGGTGAAAACTGCTGGGGGAGTGGTTTTGGTCTCAGATGTTCCTGGATATCCCATGTGATTGTGGGCTGTTTCATGAACTTCTATTGATAAAGACAGATAAAGAAATCTACAAGATGGATCAGTGCTAGATTTCCTTCTTCACCTTTATTATTACTCTAAGAATAATGTTAGATAAAAACTGTAAGTGCTTTAGTTCCCCCCATCCAAATAAAAGTTTTAAAGCATAACTTAGTAAGGGTAACGGGGCTACTCTGTATGATCTGCCAGACAGTTGTAATCCCCACACATCATCCAGCACAGCTAAAATCCATGTTTGTAATGTTTGCCTTTGTAGATAGATGTGCTTCATGCAATCAATGGCAGATTGTCAAGCTGATAGCTGTAATTCAGTTAAGCAGAAATATGATGGATGGAAGGATTCGTAAGGTGTTGCTAGGTCATTCACACTCCTCAGGGAAGCTGATAAATAACGAATTTGAGCTTGTTTTAAGGGCATATCCGAAGGTGCAGTGAAATGAAGCTGGTAAGTAGTCTTTATTCAGGTGATTTAGCCAGCCTAATGTTGCTTTTGTTGGTGCTGAAATATTGTGGACTAAGTCTGGCTTACTTTCAACGAGTTTCAGATGGCTGTTTGCAAAAGGCTCAGATGAATGAGGCACCCTGGATTGATTGCATCTGGTAAACTAAAAAGACAGAAATATGGTTGAATATAAACGAAGTTTTCACAACAGAAGTCTAAAAATTCCAGTTGTATCAGCAACTTTTCTTTTGAATAGTTCCATTGACATAGATCGGTTAAAATTTAGGACAGTTGTTCTTCACTTGTATATAATTTCAAACATTTCTGCAGTGTTACAAATAGAAGAAATGAGTTTTATGTGCTTATTGGCCTACTAAAAAAACATCAAACAGTGAAATTTGAGCTAATGAAATATATTACCTCGTCACAGAAAGCCTTGTCTTGCTTTAAGCTGTTCTTAAGGGGAACTGTTGAGGCAAGTGGAAAAAGAGGTTTGTGCTGAGGTTATAAGCAGTTTATGGGAGTATGTGTCATGTATTTGCTCCTGCTGGTTTTGTGTCATGAGAACAGAGGGTCCCATTCAGTTAAATCAAATCTCAAATCTAAAATGAGTGGGAAAAAGAGAAATAATTGTCATGAGCTACTAGTAAAGCAGCAGTTTGAAAAAACAACTTTTTTTGGTGACTGTTGTGGACCTTTGCAGTTTGCCCTGACTGGAATTCAAGGATTCTGTGTAAGCTGAGGTGCTTCAAGATTCTCACTGTCAGTGGTGCACTGCTAATCCCTTACACAGCTTTTGTGAGGTTGTTTGTTATGAAATACTGCAGGATGCTGTAGAGTTTCTGTGTTTCGGGCATGGTATCCCATGCTTTTTTGCTTTCAGATAACTAAAACTACTGCTGGAAGCAGTTTGTGATTCTTCTGCAGGTCTGCATTTGGGTATTGCTTGTATGCTGCCTCTCAGTCAAGGGCTGTGACTTAATAAAGCAAAATAGAATAGGGGAACTTCTCTTTTTCTGTTCATCCTAAACCACTGCTCTATTCCTTTCTTTTCCTTCTGCAACAGGGTTGGCTACCTTGCAGGATGTCTGGTGCGTACACTGAAGGAGAGACAACCAGATCTGAATATAACCCAGCGAGACATCCTCTGCGTAGAAATTGCTGGGCTTTGTCATGATTTGGGTAAGGAACACCTGAAATGGCTTGTTGCTCTTGGAAATCTAACCAGGATGAAAAGCTGGCCATGAGATCAGACAATGTGAGCTGTTTCTGGACTGCTCAGTGCATGACCATATTCCAAGACAGGTTTAATCTGTTCTGTTTGGTCTGGAGTACATCTATGGAGACAATTCCACTTGGTGAATCTGTAGCCACTCTTAGCTAGTTTTTTGTCTTATTTTCAAATGGTGCTTAGAGTTCTGCCCTCAGTGACTGAAGTGTCCACTTCCTTCTGTGATTTCTCCAGGTCTCTTAAAACATTTCAGAATGAAAATTAATGATCCTTTCAAAAATCGTAACATTTATTAACTACTTCTTTTCTTCATAGCTGACACAGAGTAATTAATATTCTCAGTGTTGCTGCAGTACTTGCCTGTGGTGTAGGTGCTGGAAATGGCTGTTAAGTGCAGTAATACTCTGCACTGTTCAGCTTAGAGGAGAGAAGGCTCCAGAGAGGCCTTAGACCACATAAACATAAAAGGAACTCCAGGAGAGCTAAAAGGGACTTTAGACAAGGGATTGCCCCACCCCGGAAGCATCTAAAACCAGTTTGAACAGGGCTTGGAAGCAGCCTGGGATAGTGGAAGGTGTCTCTTCCCATGGCAGGGGTCTGAATGACATGATCTTCAAGGTCTGTTCCAACCCAAACCAATCTGAGACTCTGTGATATGTCAAGAAAAGTCAAATACAGGAGAATTCAAATACTAAGCTTGCTCAAGAAATTTTTGCTGACAGCTGTGTCTCAGACTAAACCTGTGTAATCTTTATATTTAAGGTCATGGACCATTTTCACACATGTTTGATGGAAGATTTATTCCACTCATTCGTCCAGATTTGAAGTGGAAGGTAGGCTTTTCACTATTAAAATAAAAATACAAAGCTGAAATTTTTAGAGGCAGAATAATTAATCTTTAAAGAGTTCCAGTGCTTATGAGGCTATAGTGGTCATCTGTCCTTATCTAATTGCATAATTTTGATGGCTTAATGTAAAACCAGAATGTTGTTTCCTAATCTTGTGATGACATCCTTGTTAGAGCTGCACTGATAATTTTTGGCTAGCATTGTGCCTTAAAATGCATATTGAGAACTTTCTGCAGAATATATTTTACATTTGCACAATACCAACTGGCAGCTTCCTTTCCAATATAATGTTTTAGTTCAAGGCCTGGATATTCAATATTTTTTAAAATTCAAACTTTCCAAAGTTTTGAACAGTTTCAGCAGTTGTGTACTGTGAATGAAATGCAACGCAGTCATTTCAGGCCTCTCTCTGCTTGTAACTTCTCAGCAAAATCAGCTGAATAAACTTGTTAATCTTCTACACAGCAAAATTGATTATTCTGTCTTTTAGCATTGTAGCTATCTTGCTGCTGTTTGTCAACACAGAGAATGAACAGCGCTCTGCTGAAGAGTATGTTTCTGGACTGTTGACCAGCTGATTTCCTGTTGTGTTCAGTGCAAAATGACTAGGAAGGCACTCAGGTGCTGCCCTTCACACCAGCTTGCCGATGTGCCTTGGTAGGCAGTGCTGCTGACTTAGAGTAAAGCTGTGACACTGCAGGAAAGATGCTTAACCTATGTAATATGACATTTGGATGGGTTCTTTCACAGCATGAAACTGCTTCTGTTCAAATGTTTGAGCACTTGATCACTTCCAATAAACTAGAAGAAGTCATGAAGTCCTATGATCTTGACCTGGAAGAAGATATGTTGTTCATCAAAGAACAGATAGGAGGGCCTATAGATGAAGCTGCCTCTGCAGAATCGGTGAGTCAACGTGCTGCTCCTGTGATTATCCCAAGAAATGTCTTTATTTTGTCTGAACAGATAATTTTGGCTTCTGCCATATGTTACTTCTAGCCCCATGAAGTTCTGGGAAACTTGTCAGAATTGATTCTGGAGGAGTGTAGGGTTTATTTTTTGCAGTGCTGGCAGGTGTATTAAAGTGCTTACAGCACCCTGAGAATTCTTACCCAAAAGCCTTCGGATCAGAAGAAAGCTGTAGAAAGTTTCTTGCATTTAGGGAAAGTAAGTGTTGACTGGGATCCACTCAAGGGTATTGAAGGAGTTGGAAGAAGTGCTCACCAAGGTACTTAACGTCATCAACCTGCAGTCCTGGGTGGTCCCAGTTGACTGGAAATCAGCAAATATGACTCCATGTACAAGGGTCAGAAGCATGGTCTAGGGAACTACAGGGCTGACCTTGGTGCTGAGGACTGTCATGGAGCAGATCATCCTGAGTGCCATCATGCAGCATGTACAGGACAACCAGGGACTCAGACCCAAGCAGCCTGGGTTTAGGAAATGCAGGTCATGCTCAGCTGAAGGGCAGGAAGGCTCTACAGAGGGATCTGGATCAGTGTGCCCAGGCCAATAGTATGAGGTTCCACAATGCCAAGTTGGGTCCTTCTACAGGCTGGGGGCAGGGCAGCTGGAGAGTGGCTAGGCAGAAAAGAGGTGCAGTTTGGTTGACAGTGGCTGAAAATGAACTGGACATGCCCAGGTGGGCAAGAGGCCAATGGCACATGGTCTGTACCAGCCATAGCATGGCCAGCAGGACCAGGACAGTGACAGTGCCCTGTGCTGGGCACTGCTGAGGCCCCAACTCAAATTCTGGGTTCAGTTTTGGGCCCTTCACTTGAAGAAAGACACTGAGGTGCAATGGAGAAGGGCTGGAGAGCTGGGAAGATCTGGAGCACAAGTATGATGAGGAGTAGCTGAAGGAGCTAGGGGAGCTTGGCCTGGAGTAAAGGAGGCCTCCCTCAGTCTGGATAACAAAACTGGGCACTGGTAGAGATGAGGCAGTGAGCAATCTGAGCCTGGCCTAAGTCCCAGAGCCACAACAGATTTGATGACAGCAGCAAAATGCTTGGATTTATTGCAGCAGCAAACATAGAGGCAGGAATAAGACTTGAAGAAATGAGTTGCCTCAAGAGGCAAACAAGGAGAGATGGTGGTTGTTAATCATTGCAACCCTATGTAAGACTTAAGTGCTCTCCTCATTTTCATGCTTTACAGCCTTTGTCGTCTCTTCAAGGACACTCATTCAGTTGCCACCAGAGTAAAGAACTGGTAGCATCTGAAGTCAGTGGGAGATCTCTCAGGACAATCTGATCCTAATAAGAATTTGTATGTAGTCCCAAACAAGTAACCCACAAATGTTTACACTTGCCCATTATTTTCTGCTGCAGAAGTGGGTAGCAATCCTATGGCAAACACAAGAAACTTGGCATAGGGAAATTCAGTCTGAGATCCTATAGGAAGAGGACATTCATTTACAAAATCCACAAGCTGATTTTTATCCCACTGGGTTTTTTTTGCACACGACTCTTGGTGCCTGTCACTAGCATTGATCTTGTGCCAGGGTCTTTCCCCGTGTCTGGTTTGCCTTGTTTGGATTTTGTGCCTGTTTTCCAGTAGGATCCCTGGAAGAGGAGTGCCACACAAGATACATGGCAGTGCCCTCCTGGTGTTAGGCAGCAGATTGCACTGGCAAGCTGTGCACTGTGGTGCAGGCCTCTGTCATGGCATGGGCAATGGATGTTCAGGCACCAGACATAAACAGTGTCCTGAACATGTCCCAGTAGCAGAGCTCTTCATGATCATGGTGTTTTTATCCATGATGTGCTTTCTTCCTGCTGCTTGCATGTGTTTCTGTTGCTATTCACATCAGTTTTAGTATTTTTGTAGCGCAGGTAACATGGAAGTCATGTTTACATACAATGTTTTCTGCTTTCAGAATTTCAAGGCTACTTTATGTCATATTTTTTTAGGTGCAGGATCTTTAAATTTTCTAGAAAATGTACAATTTGTATCTTATTATTTTGGTGTTCATTTTCTGTTTACCTTATGGCTGAATTGTCCTTTGTGAGGTAGGAGTATAGTAGCTGACTATTCAAACAATTTTTGCTTAAAACATCTAAATAAGTATTTTAAAACTCTGTTCTATAAAGTTGAAGGTTGCAGAAGTCTGCAAGACAGTGGCATGTTTGTATGTTTAATTCACTGAGAATTTCAAAATTTGCCCTCTTTGTTGCCATGCTGGTTTTTTTTTTCTTCATTTCAAAGCTGCAGGCTTGCTTTTAGTAGAATAGGGAGCAATGAATACTTGTGTTCATGGGTTTTATTCTTCCTGAAATTCCTAAAAGACAGCTGCTTAGACCCTATTCTGGAATTCTAATGCCAGATAGCTTCTGGAAGTTCTTTCCTTGTCTTTGTTCTTCACTACCTCAGTGTTGGATGTTTATCACAGGCAAAGTCAAAGTGTATTCCCACTGTCATTTAAAAGCTGTTTGGACGTTGTTGGCACACTTTAATTCCTTATTGTTTCTGATGTTTTTCTTCCTGACTCCCTTGTCAGTGGCCCTACCGTGGTCGACCAAAGGAGAAGAGTTTCCTCTATGAGATTGTAGCTAACAAAAAAAATGGCATTGATGTTGACAAGTGGGATTATTTTGCAAGGTACAAATCTTACATTTTATTATGAATTCCTATTGACAAAATACTCTATGTACAAATATGATCTTATTGTTAAACACTCTGTGGAATATTTTTAGGGATTGCCATCACCTGGGAATCCCAAATAATTTTGACCATAAGCGATTGCTTGTCTTCACTCGGGTCTGTGAAGTGGAAAACCAGAAGCACATCTGTACCCGTGACAAGGTGAGCAGCATGTAAAGCCCAGGGGGTTCAGAGCACCTGGGGGTACACGGGGGGGGCTGCACCCTATGGCTGGGGGTCCCAGGGGTCCTGCCCCTTGCTCCCTTAGCTGAGGAGGGGGAAAAGTAGTTGCTACTCTGGAAGCTTTTCTCAGAAGCTGCTGTTTGAGGGAGGGACAGAACAAGCCACTCTCTGAAAGGATTTGTGGCAGGTCCTGTTGGGGGAAACTACAGACCTGTCAGATCTGCGTGATCCTTCTCCAGGTCTTCTGGGCAGGAAGTGAATGTGGTTATGGTGAGGGGCTCCGAAAGGGATGAGGGGTCCTCTTCACTGCCAGTCTGCCTGGGGTCACTGTTAACACTACTCTCCCTTGGTGGCTTCAACCAGTTTCAAAATTTGGAAATTATGAATAATAATCATTCTGCTTTATGCTGTGAATGGGAGGAGACAACTAATTCGATTAATTGATTGATTGTTTTAATTTTCCTAGTAAGACAGTGGCAAAAGTAAATGCTGATAGAGTTTTTTTTATTCAGGAAGTTGGAAATTTGTACGAGATGTTCCACACTCGGAATTGTCTACACCGGAGAGCATACCAGCATAAGACTGGCAACATCATTGAAATAATGCAAGTGTATTTTCCTTTCCTTCCTTTTCAATTTATTTTTAAATTCTTGCAACAATCCATATCCATGTGGAATATTCAGAAAGTCAATGAGCTGGGACAGAATAAAAGCCACTTCTGATTCTTGTGGAAAGACTGCTTAGACTGTCATAGAGGCTGCGGTTAACAAAGCAAACAAAAACAGAGAGAAGGACAAAAACATCCACATAAAATTAAATTAGAGGAAAATTACTAAAGGCCTGCAGAAGCACAGGACAAGGATGTGCTTAAACCATTTAAACTGCTGACAGCTGAAGTCAGATCCTTACCTGCAAGTTAGAGACTACTTAGCTCAAACCGGCTGGTTACTGTAGCAAGCTTACCTATAGACTAAAGTCATGAATGGGCTCATGTAACTCAGCTGAGGCCTGGCTTTGTATTTATGTATTGCAAGTTTTGTTCAGGACCAATTCACCTGGCTTCCTGCTGTTTTACTTCTCTTGTTGATGTCTATAGAATTTTTCCTATAACATTGTTCTTTTAATTTTTCTTGAAAATCAGAAGTATTTGTATCCCCAAATATTTTTTCCTTAGGGTCTTATCTGTTGGTAACTGTCTGTTGAGTTTGGTCAAAAGGAATGTTAAGGATTCTTCCAAAAGAGTGTCCAAGCTGGAAATGACAGCAATGTACATGGAAATCTGGAAGAACTTCATCTTTAGAACATAATTTTTTCCCATCTGAAAGTTCTACATGTTTGTGATGTTTTCCCTTTACAATGCTTTGTACCCTCTCATTTAACTCGGGAAGCAAGAAGTCTGTAAAAGGGTATGGCTATCTGTGAGGCAACCTTGATGCAGCAGAGGGACCATGTCACTGTTTTGCAGGGTTCTGCAATTGTCTCAGCAGTGTTAAACACAGTCTGAAGCAGAACAAAGTGAACTTGCTCATTTATCTAAAGGTTACATTCTGCTCTGAACCTGTCTTCAGTAAATCTCTGTTGGAATGTGCAGTGACAGCATGGAGACAAGATGTTGCAGTGATCAGTGTCTGTGGTGTGCTGGGGATGCAGTTTTAGCTGTTGTCTTCTGTTTACAGCATACTAATTTGTTTCTTTTTTGCCTGTTGACTAGTGAGTGCCTGTTGATCATTTTTCAAAATGATACTATCCTAAACTCATAATTTTGTCTCAAACTAGGATCACAGAAGCCTTTCAAAAAGCAGACAAATTTTTTGAAATAAGCGGCACTGGAGGAAAAGTATATCGGATTTCTACAGCAATGGAGGACATGGAAGCCTACACTAAACTAACTGGTATGAGGTTTCAGAATTATTTTTTTAAGTAAAAGGGCATGACTACCTGTTAAAAGGCTGTTTTTACTGCTTTTGTGCACTGAAGGTGGGGCAGGCCTAGGCTGTCTAATGCTTGTGCTTTCAAATCTTGCTGGGAGAGCGAGATCTTCTAGTTCAAGTTACTTTAATGTTGAAACATCGACTTCGTGTTGCACATACGTTCAGATTAAGCAGTGTTAGAAAGTCCTGCCTGTGCCCTGAGTTTGTTGCACTTGTCACAAATGGGATGCAGGTGAGCTCTAAGTGGCACTACAGGTGGCTCTGTCAGGTGGAGAAGTACTGGATGTGTGTTGGGGTGTGAAGCTATTCCCAAAGCATGTTCCAAACAGCTCTCATGGGGTCTCAGGGTTGCTGCCCTGCTTGCTTGCCCCTTCTGGTCTGTTCTGTGGGGAGCCAATGTTCCCCTGGTTGTGTTCAGAGCTGCAGTGTGGGCTCCAAGGCTCCGTGGTTGGCTCTGTGCCTGCAGGGCAGGGGGTGCTGCAGGCCCTGCTCTGGGCTGCTTCTGTTACTGGCAGCTCTTGCAGCACCTGTCAGCTACAGCTCACCAGGACTTCCAAGCCAGCTCTCCTGAGTTTCCATCACCAAGCCTTAGCTGGCCAGCAGAGAGACCAAAGAACTTCTGTCTTTGGTCCATGGATGAGGTGACAGGACCTGAGGACACTGTTGCAGGGAATCCTGTGTGCCTTAGCCTCTGCCATGCTAAAGGCCTTTGGCTTGCAGTCCTTCATATGCCACAACCATCTGCAGTCTGACTACATACCTGCTGCTGAGGTGAGGAGCTGCATGTCCCCTCTGTCACTGTGTGCCTCTACTCGGGGCAGGACAAGAGCTTTGAGGGGCAGTAGCTATTGGAGAACATGAATTGCAGTGCTGAGCAATGGGCAGTAAGGAAAGAACTGAGGTGAAGTTGTTCCTGGGGGCAGGC
>JAHLSL010000084.1:577218-612587 GCA_025920805.1 Petroica traversi | reverse complement strand
AGTAAGGAAAGAACTGAGGTGAAGTTGTTCCTGGGGGCAGGCTGGGCTGGCGGGTCCTGCTGTAACTGCCTGGTGAGGAGCACAGCTCAGGGCAAGGACAGCAGGGCTGTGCCCAGCCTCTCACAGTCTGCCATGGCAAGGAGCTGCTTGCTGGGGCCATCTGTTCAGCAAGGATGGCTGGCCAGGGAGAGTGATGTGAGGAATGTACCAGCATCATGTACAGTGGAGCATGAAGGATGAGCATGTTCCCCTCTTTGCCTTCCTTGGCAGACACCTATCCTTTAAACCAGGACATGTGCTCGCAACCTGGATGCTCCTGGGGCTGTTTCGCAGTCCCTAGTGAGCAGCTGAAGATTCCCTAGCTTTATTCCATGGTGGGTGAAGAACCACTGTTGTTTTCTAATATGTTGTCTCCTGATGTAGCAGCAAATCGTAGTTCTAGTAAAGGCTGAGACAAGCATTCCTTGTCACTGCTTCTTTTGCACAGGGAAGATATTAATGAGTTTCTTATTTCCCCTGCATTATCTGTTCTTTGTCTGAAGAGATATAGTCTGTCTTTCGTCATGGAGAGTTCCTGAGTTTGGTTTACATTGTCAATAAAACCAGTTGAAGGTGTTTTGGTGCATGGCTCAGAGATTGTTCTGGAGCGTGTTGGGAGCTCCTCAGGCCAGTTGCAGCTCCAGGTGGGCTCCTGCAGGGCTCTGCTTACAGCAAGTGTCAAAGCTACCCAAGTGTTCTGGCCAGGGAATGCAGTCGTGGAGTGTAGATCAGGCCAGCAGCATCCTAGCCACAGCAGTCTCCTAGACAGTCAAAAATAACCTTTCTGCTCTGAAGCCACATCAAAAGAAACCTCTGTCTTGCTCCAGCTGATGGTGGGAATCTTGCTGCATGTGTCACTGTCATGTGGAGACAGAAGGGGGGATTTTGATGCCTGCATCCAAAGTCTGAGATGGCCATTCTGTATTTTTTTAACAAGACCAGAGTACCCATGTCCTGAGTAGTCTGGTACTACTCTGATAGTCTGATAAACAAGACTGACTAAACAAGAGGAGAAAGAAACTTCCAGTGAAATAACAAAATATGTTGCCAGGGTGAGAATTGAGACAGTTTTTCTGCCAACAACCATTGTGAATCTAATGATAATTAAGATAATATTGTGTCTTTTCATTGTCAGGTGTAGTTCTGTCATTCCCTG
Organism: Petroica traversi; assembly: GCA_025920805.1. Classification (NCBI taxonomy): domain Eukaryota; kingdom Metazoa; phylum Chordata; class Aves; order Passeriformes; family Petroicidae; genus Petroica; species Petroica traversi. The sequence goes on along the minus strand of JAHLSL010000084.1, from coordinate 611,392 downwards.
AAAGTGTCTTTCCTGAGCTGGCAGTTTTTCTTGTTGCTTTAATCTTTGGCCCTGTTTGTGCATTTTACTGCAACACTGGCTTATGACATACATAACAAAAATCAATGCAACTTTGGCAGACTGTATCTACCTGGAAATTCTGCACTCAAGTCATCCAGAACTCCAGGAGGCACGAGAAATTTTGCATAAAATTGAACGACGTGAATTATACAGGTTTTTAGGAGAGACTCGACCTGAATCAAAGGAGGAAATTGTAAAGGTAATGTCCTTTAGCAGAAAGTTTTGAATTCTGTCCCCAAAAAAATGTTCTTGAAGTTGCTGACCATCCATTTATCTTTATCTCCATGTGTGCTTTGTTTGGTTTGAGGAGGGGTTTTTTGTTATTTGCTATTCGAAAAATAGAGTCAGAAGTTTTCCTCCCATCTCTAAGTAGCTGGGCCACAAAACATATAAGAAATGGGGGAAATTTTTATCTACAAGTAGTCACAAGAATGGCAACAGATGAAAATTCAGAAGCTGATTATTGCAGAAATACTTTCAGGGAAAACTTCTGAAAATACAGTATTTTGTAAAAGACTGTTGCAGTCCGGAGATTGAGAAGTTTATTACATCATTTGATGTTCATGAAAATTTCAAAATAATAAGGAATGCATTTGCTTTGAATCATAATTTGTGTGCTTTGCTTTGAGAATGAGCATCAAACTGAGTAATAGCTGCTGAATTTCTTGGTGTTAAATTCTATACTAAGCATGAGCATGCATGTACTTCTTCCATTCTTTTTCATGAGTGCTTTTCAAAGCAAATAGCAGTTTAATTGCTGTTGTCTTATTTCAAAATAATGATCTATTAGGGCTTACTTCAGTTGGCTCACCTCTTTTAATTTGCAATACTGTGTTGTCAAATCATCAATTGCTTATTCCCAGACTTCAGCCATAATTGTGAAAATTTTCTATTCCTCATTTCCAGAAGTGGATGTCTGTATCTAGAAAGCCTTCATAAAAATAATTCAGCTCTTTTAGAGAATAATGTTAGAAAAGGAGTACTAAATATAGCTGTTCATCTTTCTGTTTGAAGATAAGGTTTGCTTGTGTTCTTTGTCTGAGAAAAAGTAGTGTTAAGAGATTCTGTATTACAAAAGCAGGAGGAAATAGATGAAAGAAAACATGAAATAGTTGTACATGGATTGCCAAGTTTCTGCCCTTCTGAGGAGAAGGTTGGGATCGGTGACCCAACAAATAAGGAGACAGGTGTGAGAGCAAATATTATGAGTTCTACCTTTAAACAGTTGCTTTTAGAAGCTTGGTTAATGAAAGGAAAACTCTCATTTAATGAAAGTCCAGCCAGAGGCGTTGAATCTTGGGGTATCCAGGGTGTGGTTTTGAAGGGAGACTGGATCACTGTTGGTGCCATAATTACATCCAAACAGAGCTTTGCAGCTCAGAGCTGAGGAGTTGAGGGAGGAAATTTCCTCCTGTGGTGCCTGTGGCAGGAGTGGCAGAGGCTCAGCCTCCTCCCAGCGCTGGTGAGGAGCAGAGGCTGCACAAGACAGAGCTGAGTCTGCTCTGCTCCTTCACACACCACAAGGTTGTGTTTGGAATCACAGAATGGTTTGGGTTGGAAAGGACCTTTAAAGGCCATCCAGTCCAACCTCCTGCCGTGGACACCTCTTCCACTAGACCAGGTTGCTTCAGCCCCGTGCAATTCTGTGATCCTCAAGCTGGCCAGAGCCAGGGGAACATCCCAAAACTGCTTCAGAGTTCTTAAATTCAGGCTGAGTTTCCAGTTAATGCAAACTGGAGAGGTAACTTCAAAACGAAGGGAGCAAAGAAATGAAGTAAGTTAACATGTATACATTCTGATTCAGAGTAGAAACAGTTACAGTCTGCCTTCAGCAGTTCCCTCCTGGCGATGTTTTCCTCCAAGCTTGCTCTCAGTCTAAATAAACCTTTCCTTGGCTTCTTGAGTCACTACAAACCACACACATGCCTCAGCTTGGCTATGTGTGTGATTTTCTGCTCATCAGTCTTCCCATCTCTGCAATGAACAAATCAGCAGCAAAAAAAACCCCAAACCCTGCTGCTCCTAGTTGAATTCCTTCCCTCCTGGACAGTCTCCTGACTGCTCTGTGCTGCACTCCCGTGAGTCTCAGTTGCTCCCAGGAAATCTTGCTGCTTCAAATCTTGCATCTTCCCCAGAACACAGCAGCCTTGAATAAAGGCCACAGCCTATGAATGAGGACTCACACATTCAGTGGACAACAGTTTTCCATCAAATCATGTTCCTCTGCTTTGCTTTAGCCTAAATCTCAGCAGGGAATATTCCCTTGGGGCCAAAACCAAGCAAAACTCCTTTGTGGGTGTCAGCTTTTGTGGAGTACTTTAGTGAAGTACTTTTTGTGGGTGGGGTTTTTTTGTTAGTTTGTTTTTCTTGTTTGTTTGTTTGTTTGTTTTGGAGGGTTTTTTTGTAGTTGTCTGTTTCTTGTGGGTTTTTAAATGTTTTACTGTATAGATATAAAAGTTTTATTAGAGGGTGAGATCCTGCAACCCTTCATTCAAAAAGTTCAGTGAAAATGTCTAGTATTCAATTTTGGGGAACTTAATTGCAAAACATTTGTATTGGTAAGACAGTTGATTGAAGGTACTTTTTTTTCTGCTTTCATCCTTCAGCACTCCTGTTCTCCCCCTGCCCCATCATCAGGTGTAAAACTCCTCCTCCACAAACCAGCAGATTTTGGGTCTTCTCAATTGCATAAATTTGGTTTGTTTCTACGAACTGGGTTTTGTACAAATGGCTATGGTGTACAGTCATTCAAACAACCAGGTTGCTGCAAGAGCCTTGTGAAGCTGTGAAGAATTGGAAGCTTTAGTTTAAAAACACATTGTGTCATGTGTTGTGTTGCCCTGACTAGACCTCAGAGTGCGTAAAAGTAATCTGTTACTGAGTTAATCTTTTGGTTTGGTTTCTTGCAGAGTAATGGCCTGGCAGAAAGCATTGCTAATTCCAAGCCAGAGAAGGACCCTCCAGATGTGGAGCTAAAGGCTGAGGATTTCGTAGTTGATGTAAACACCTCTCAGAGGGGGTTCAAGTAAAAACTTCTCAGTCACAGAGGGCCTTGGGTACCCTGGTGAAAGAACTGACCCACAGGGTGCCTGCAGCTGCAGGCCTGGTTGAGCCTGGGGGGTCTGAGATTCCCATGGGAGGTTTGCTGGAGTGGGAGGATGTGGGGCAGGCAGGGGACAACCTCACTGGGCTGTCATGTGTACACTGCTCCTGTTGATAGATGGGCTCTCTTGTCACTGTCCTCACTCCAGCAAGGAGCAGCGGGGAAACCCTTGGGGTTTGGGACATGGTGTCAATGACTGCAGCCTGGGGACCACTGGGTGGGTCAGGAAGGCAGGAAACCTGCAGGACCAGTGGGAGGAAAAGAGGCACAGTGACCTGCAGGCTCCTGGTGTTACACACCTGGTGCCTGCTGGGGTTTGTCTGCTGCACAAAGCCCCTGCCACAGCTCAGTCTGCAGCCAGCACTGGTGGGAAGGAGGAGTGAGCTGGGGCAGTCTGCAGGTATCACACAGCTTAATCCCTGTTCTCAGTTCATTCAGGGAAGAAAGAGTGAGAGTGCATTGCAAGCAGCTCCTTAAGCACCCTTGCATTAAAGTTCCCTTCACTGGGCAAGACTGTAGCAGTTCACTGAGCTTTAAAGAATTTGCCTGAGCTCTTCCCTTCCCTCAAAGTGAAGTCAGAGGGAAGTGGATCCTTGCTGACCACTGAAATGTTGGTGTACCAGGCTGGTGTAAATAATGTCTAAATCTCGTGTTTATAATTTTAAGCTCTGCTGCAGCCTCTGTGAGTTATGTGTTTTGGGGAGGCCCAGGCTGGCAAGGGACCAGTATTCTTCCAGTGCTGGAAACTGGAATGTTTCAGAGCACAATTGGGAACTGGTCACTGTAAATATCCACCTGGCAGTGTCTGAGCAAGAGGGGGTGGAAGAAAATATGCAAAATGCAAATACCAGATTTTTTTGGTTTTTTTTTAAGTAATAATTAGTTTTTAAGTAATAATTTGTTAATTACTGTTCCATTTGATTACTGTAATTTTCAGGAGTGTAGTGTGTGTGTGTCCTTTTGTATTTATTGTGAGAAAACTAAAGACAAACATTACAAATGCCATTTTCCTTGTTTTACTTGCAAGATTATCAACATGGATTATGGAATGAAAGAACAGAATCCAATTGATAAGGTTCACTTCTATTGCAAGGCTGATCCTTCCAAGGCAGTCAAGATCAGTAAAGAACAGGTACGTTTTTACTTTCCTTCTGAGAAGCATTTTCACCACCTGTGATGGAAGTGATCACAGTCCTGTGTGGTTGTTCTTCAGGAGTTGTGGAGAGGTGAGGGGATCCAAGGCCTTTCAGGTCTTCAGTGTGTGCTGTACTGTGAGATCTGGAGCCCTGACAGCCTTTGCATATGAACAGTATTTGACTGGAATACACCGGGAGTTGGAATATCACAATTGCTTTGGATAAAACTCATGGATTGTAATGGGGCTTCTTACTGCTTTCCTTTTGTATTCCAAGAAATACTAAAGCTCTTTTCTGTTTTATTCCAAAGGTTTCAAAGCTTTTACCCATAATATTTATGGAGCAGGTTGTCCGGGTTTATTACAAAAGTCAGGATCCACATATTATTTCAGCTGCAAAACAGTACTTTGTTCAGTGGTGTATGCAGAATGATTTCACCAAACCACAGGTAATCAATTCACTTATTACATTTCTTGTTTAGAGCTCTTCATCTTTGTCCATAAGCTTGCTTTTTCATTAAAAATTTTGACATTCAGGCCTTGCCTCTGTGGCAGAGACACTCGCCTAACCCCTAGTTTTATCACAGCTTCCATCTGGGGGTGCTTTGGTTTCACTGAAGTAGTGCTGGAGACACCTGAAAGTACCACAGGATCACAGAATCATGGAATGGTTTGGGTTGGAAAGGGCCCTTGAAGATCACCTTGTTCCAAACCTTTGCCATGGGCAGGGACACTTTCCACTAGACCAGGCTGGGGAAGGAGCTGCATCACAAGAGGCTCCCCAGGAGCTGAGTGTTCCCAGGTGGGGATTAAGGCACACAAAACTGGAAGGCCCATTCTTTGGTCAATCTTATGGTATCTGTCGTTTAGAGCAGTTAATTTTAGAAGGGCTTTTTACAAATGGATCAAGCAACAGCTCTCCTTGGTTGTAGAGTGTGGTTGTGTCCTGTAAGCACATCCACCCTGCAGGCCCTGGCATGCTGCAGAGCACAGCAACGTGCCTCTCACCAGCTGATTGTCTGTGCTGGCAATGCCTGAGCACAGATTAACATCTGTATCTGGCAGAGATGAGCCCCACTGCCTCAGACCAGCTGCTGTACCAACCTTGCTTGTTTTAAACAGTGCAGGGCACATCCCAGCACCAAAGGTAGGTCGAATGCAGCAGTGTTATTGAGGTGCTGTGATGAAGTCAGAAGAAACACTCTAATGTTTCTGTTTGAAGACCAGTGGCCAGGATACAGCCAATTGATCTTCCAAATTTTCTGGCAATATTTTAGGAAGAACTGGTCTACCAGTAGTGATGCCTTCTCAGATGGGCAGGGCACTTTTCTCTCCCCACCACTCACTGCAGCAGTTTCCATCCCTGGGGTGCACAGTCACCAGTGTTTATTGATTTGCAAAGATTCTGGGACTTTGGATAGATTTTTTTCTTGTTAAACCTGAGAGAGAGCTGCTTTTCCTCTGCTTGAGAATGGAAAGCAAAAGTGAATGTACCATCATTCATGTTTCCTGACTTCTAATACTAGGATGGTGATGTTGTTGCCCCTCATCTAACTCCAATGAAGAAAACCTGGAATAACATGGCAGATGATGAACACAGGAGAGCCTCAGAACCCAGCTGCAGACAAAGGCTTCCTTTTGATTAGTAACAGGTTTCTTTTTTACACTATTCAGTCTACGTTCTCAGAAGATGAGTAAATTGGAGCATCAACTCTTTTAAAAGCTGGTTGGATGGACTGGAAGAATTCACAGAACAATGTAGAATGCATTTCACAATACAGAATGTTTTAATGTAGGTACTTAAAGTGCATATTCCAGATGGACTTCTGAAAAACAACTTATTACCACAGAGTAAACTCAGTTCTCATTTGTTTTTGAATGTATTGGCACTGTGTAGCAAGAGTAACTTCAAAAATTGCAATTCTTTGTTATTACAAAATTTTACTACTCTGTCTAGTCCTGCTCCCTTCCTCAGCTGTGCTATTGCATGATTTAGCAGAAAAAATCCCAGCCAAAGTTTGATGGGGTTTTTGGGGGGAGTTGGGCTTTTCTTAGTGTCTGAGGAAGAGAGGGATAAGGATGCTTCGGAAAATACAGTGGGGTGAAGAGTAAATTGCCAAGGGTGGCATGTCAAAATTAGCAAAATTAATTTCATGAAAAAAAAAGAAGGAAGGGAGAGTGGAATCTTTCGATAATCAAAGATTATTTTTCTGATATTCAAAAAGCTGGTGCAGGCCTCTTGCTACAAGTGACCACGATTTTTATTGAAGTAACAATGCATTGCAGTGCCATGCAGCCTTTTATTCATTTGTTGTGTATATACATGGAATGTTATTTTTTTTTGCTGTCTGTCCTGCAAAGACTGCTCAAAAGGCTTGTGGTGTGAGTGGTTGCAGGAAGGCCAAGCTGCCCAGGTGTTTGCCAGGGCTCAGGTGTGCAGAGGGGACAGAGCCAGCAGGGTTCTGCCCTGCTCTGCCTGTCCTGCTCCAAGTTGCACCTTGGCTCTGCTTTACACTGTACTGGGCAGACAGGCTCATCAGAAATCCCTCCATTGTTTTATCCCTGCCCTGTTCTCCTGGATCTCATGGGCATCCCTGTGTAATTTTTCTGTCTCTTGTAGGTCTGTGAGGGTTCTTACAGTTTTTCTGTACTGACAGTACTGGTGTGAGTGTTCTGAATGTCTGTCCTGTTGAAGTGACTGAGGAAGACATTTTCCTCTCATCTTTTACTCAGGTCTAAGAGGAAGGCTGCTGTCATTAAATGAAGCCTCAAAGCTTGAAAAAGACTGACCACAAAACTTAAAACACAAAGTAGAAGGTTCAGTAATGCTCAGGAATTGGAGCTATCTGTGGCCTTTATATCTGGAATGGGGGAGCAGCTCTGCTGTTCAGCATCTGGCTCAGGCAGTCAGGTGTGGGTGGCCAGGGTAGATCCTGAAAAATAACCCAGTGGCAAGGTGCTGTGAGAGAACTCCAGAGTTCCTGTCATGACTCCTTTGCCCTTTTTGTCCTGAGAACTGGTGCTGTTAGACAGAGGGAGGGAAAATCCATGTACATCTGCTGCTGCCTCTGTATCTGTGGTCATGTGTCTGAAGATGTAACCTCTGGTGTTCCTGATTAACAATTTTAGACCTGCAGGTGAACCACGTAGAAGGGCTTGTGACCTCTTCAAAAGCTTTAAAAAAACTTACTGTTCTTGAAGCAGCAGTATCTTAGAGTGAAGGCATTTATCTCCCTTGTCTGCATAAGATCAAATATTGTTTTGATATAATTTTATTATTGTTGATTGGGTTTGTTTTTAATTTGTTACTAACTGTGCACTTTATACTTGCAAAAGATCTTTTGTTTATGTTAAACCATAAGTTTATACTTAATGTTAAATTCTGAGAGCATTTCTTTTCTCAGCATGTTCATTTGAGCCGCTCTGAAGAATAAATTTATAACTATTTTACTATTCTTTTAAAGAACAGTGTATGGACTTCATTAAAAACGGTCTTACTGTGCCATTCCAAACAGTCCAGGTATTCCTACCTGCTGTGTGCAGAAGAGCTCCCCTCTGGAAGAGGTTCTTGGTTCACACCTGGCAGGTGGTGGGGCCGGGGCTCGGTGCTCAGTGCAGCCACCTGGGCCTGGCACACCCTGGGCAGCAGCACCTCCAGGGGCCAGGGAAGCTTCAGATGATGCTTCAGCTGTTGGGGAGGGGAAGGGAAGGTGAAGGGATGCCTGACCAACCTGGTCACCCTCTGTGCTGAGGTGACTGTTCTGGGGGCTGAGGGGGAGAGCTGTGGTTTTGTCAGCCTCAGTGAGCTGCTGAACTGGGTTTGGGTGAGCAGGCAGGGCTGCACCAAAGCCTGACTGGAGGGTTGGGTTCAGAGTGTGGTTATCAGTCGTCCAAGTCTTGTGCTGGGGTGGGGCTGGGTGCGGTTCCAGAGGCCCATTACTGATGGACAGAGTCCACCCTCGGCACATTTGCTAGTGGGGAGACATGGCTGGTACTCCAGAGGGATGTGCTGCATCCAGAGGGATCTTACCAGGCTGCAGAAAGGCTCTGACAGCAACCTCCCAAAGAGCACCTGGAGGAAGTGCAGTGTCCTGCATCCTGAAGGGTCATTTCCGTCCCCAGGATGTGTTGAGGCCACCTACCCATGAGGCAGCATGAGGAAAGGATCCAGGAGTTCACCATGAGCCAGCAAATGTGCAACAACTGCTCTTTCAACCAAGTGTTGCAGTACTGTCCCGAGCTGCCTTAGGCTGAATATTGTCAGCAGCTACAGAACCCTTGTGAGGCAGCCCTGGAGTGCTGGGCCCAGAGCTGGGCTGCCCAGTACAGGAGACAGGGACAGACTGGACAGAGTCCAGCACAGGGCCATGAAGGTGATGCAGGGATGCATCTCTGCCATGAGGAGAGGCTGAGAGAGCTGGGACTGCCCAGCCTGGAGCCGAGCAGCCTCAGGGCATCTCATCCCTGGGGATAAATACCCAGGGGGAGGATGCAGAGGGGACGGTGGCCAGGGACAGCCCCAGGGGCACAAACTGACACACAGGAGGGGCCCTCCGAGCTCAGGGGTCACTTCTGCACTGAGATGGTGGCTGAGCACTGGTGCAGGTGCCCAGGGAGGTGGTGGAGTCTCCATCCTTGGAGAAACTCAAAAGCCACCTGGACACATCCTGGGCAGCTGGCTCTGGGTGGCCCTGATGGAGCAGGGGGCTGGGCCAGGTGACCTCCAGAGCTGCCTCCACCCTCACCCAGCTGGAGATCCCAGCACAGTGCTGCTGGCAGAAATGTGGAATGGACTTGAAGTCGGGTGATGTGTTGGGGAGGGGTGAGCAGTGCTGGGAATAGGAAAGGGTCCTGAGGGACACGAGGGTGAGGTCCCCAGGGTGATGGTGCTGTGCAGGGAGATTGGGTGGCACCAGGGCACAGTGGCCACCTGCCCTGAGTTGGGTGCCCTGATGGGCTGCAGGGGGCTCCAGGCAGGAGCCACTGGGAGTGTCCAGGGCCATGTGTGGGCACAGGGCTGGAGGGGTCTGTGCCCCAAGGGCACCTGATCAGAGGAGCTGTGAACAGCAGGCCAAGCCCCCCTGATCATGGGATAAGGAATGTGAAGAGGTTGGACTTCATTGGTGGCACCTTGCCTTGGGAAGAGTGTGGGGAGCAGCAGAAAGGCCCTTTTTTTGTCAGAGAGGAATCAGAAAAGGAGAAAGAGAAACCTCATTGGTCCTGGTGGACTCTCAGGAGGCTACAGGCAACCAGAACTTGGCTGTTGGTCAGACTGTAACCCTGGGTCTCTGGGACAGTGGAGGGGTCAGTGGCACTCTGCAGGTGGAGGAGGAGGGAGATGTGAAAGGGTAGAGAGAAAAGGGGTATGAGAGGGTTTTGTTGAAAATAGGGCTGGTCAGTATAGTGTCTGCCTGAGCCCTGCACCATCCTGTCTCTTTTTAAATCCATTTTCAGCTATTTTTCATTAATCTCCCAGCCTGTGTGGATATGTGCTGCAAGGACTAAGTGCCAGCTGCTGGAGAGAAGCCACGGGTGGGCCATGGGAGATGGAATCAGCAGGAAAATGACTGCTGAGGTTCAGCCCAGGTACTCAGGAGGTGGGAGGTGAGTGGGTAAAGCACTGCAGGCTGGGGCTTCATGGGATCCAGGCCCCACAGAATTGCAGGTTTAGGGACAGGAGCTGACTTCAGCTCAATGTCCAGCTGTGCTCTCACAATAAGTGTGGTCAAACCAGACCAGGCCCTTGCCGACACGTGGAACCCTGTGAACCACCCCTGCCTGGAATCCCCCTGGGCTGGTTCTGCTGCTTGCACAGGGATGGTGGATGAGGAGGAGGAGGAGGAGAACTGGCTCAGCCTCCAGGAATGAGAGGCTAAACGCTGTCAAGACACAGCAGATTGTGGAGCTCTGGATGGAAAGGGCTCTTGTCATCCCCTCCCAAGAAGGAAACCCTGAGAAGGTCCCCAGAGGGTGATGGACAGAGGGTGTGCACTGTGCCAGAGGGGGATGGATCCCTGAAGCAGTGCCCCGGGCTGTCCCCCCACTCTTGCTGAGGCCACACAGCCTGGCCTGGCACTGTTACATCTCCCATCCTGCTCCCCACCACGGGTCCTGCACACCTTCACAGGGCCATGCAATGCTTCCAGGGCAAGGAGGAGGTCAGGAGGAGTTTATTGAGTGGTGACTGTGTTGTATCCAGCACTGCCCCGGGGGCAGAGGCTGCCTGGGCTTGCTCAGTCCCACCAGCATCACTGCTCTTGAAGCTTCCATGTGGGGCCCTGCTCTGTCCAGCTCTGCCGTGTGCCCTGCTCCTGGGGCAGCTCTGCCTCATCCCAGCCAGGATAGTTGGGGTTGGGATTAGAGTTGGGGTTGGGGCTAAAGTGGTGTTTAGGGTAAGTTGTGCTATGCCATTTAGGGCTCATGCACACACTCTGGACTCCCCAACCACATGGCAGCAACACTGCAGGCCTGAGACTCCACTGCTGTTTTTTCCAATCACGCTGCCCTCACTGGCTGGTCTTTCTCCATGAAATGGGGATGTTATTGGGAGCAGGTGAAGGGAGGAGGGGGTGAGGCTGGTACCATCCTGCAGGCTCTGCAGGTGCTGTCAGGGAACAGCTGTCCTCGACACATCAGTTCAAAGCATCTCACACCTTTTTCCTTGGGTGTCTTTGCTGGGGTCAGGCCAGACCCCACAGTTCCAGATCCTGGATGCAGAACTCCTCCCGGTGTGAGAGGGTCTCGTTGTCGAAAGTCTCGCAGGGTTGGCTGCCCCCGTGGTGCAGGTCCCTGTCCAGCCACAGCCCAAACCTCCCGCTGTGAGAGTGCCAAGAGCTCTGTCAGCTGGGACCCGCCTCCTTCGTGCCCAGAGACCTCCCGTGCCACCTCCTGTCCTCACTCTGTCCCCCAAACGGGCATGAGATGGGACAAGCAGCTGACCAAGGTCTGCCACCGTGCCTGCAAGGGGCAGGCTGGGAGCGGGCATGGAGCGGGCTGGGAGAGGGCTGGGGGAGGGCTGGGAGAGAGCTGGGAGAGACTGGGGGAGGACTGGGAGAGAGCTGGGAAAGGGTATGGAGAGTGCTGGGAGAGGACTGGGAGCGGGCATGGAGAGGGCATGCAGCAGGCAGCTCTGCCAGCAGGCAGTAGGGTTAGGGAATAAAGGGCCCAGTGCTGCTGGACAAGCGGTGCCAGTGTTTTGAGGTTCAAACTATCACACGTGCCTGGACCCAGCTCCGCAGGGCAGCCTGGGTTCCTGGGATGGCTCTGATGGCCATCGGGTGGCCCTCTGTGCCGCTGATGCTGCCAGCGCGGTTCCTACCTGCCCCCACCGACCATCAGCAGATTCACATCCCCTTTCAGGAAGAAGTCGTTCCTGCCGGTCCACCTGAACACCTGCACGGGGACAGCACGCAGTGGGGACCGTGGACTGGAGCACAGTGTCCCCATCACCATTCCTGTCCCTGTCCTGCGAGGACCAGCTGGGGGCTGCTGAGCCAAGCTGGCTCTGCCCGGGCACCTCCGTGTGCCGCCTCTCCAGAAGACCTGGCCGAGCCTGTGGTTGTGATCCATCCCTGCCAACAGCCCTGTGGGCCCTGCCAGGGGACAGCTGCCACCACTAATGCCCCGTCACACAATCCTCAGCGGTGCCAGAGGTGCGGCTGCCTCCCCATTCTGCCAGCCCAGAGCTGGGCTGTGACTGCCCTGCCGTGCGGAGGGACAGGGTCCCCTTCTCTGAGCCTCCCTCCCTGAGTGCTGCCCGGGATTTGTCCTTTCCCCCCAGCCCTGGACAAACCCGGGGGCTGCTCACAACCGGCTGCCCCGGCTGCTGTCCCCCCGTCCGGCCAAGCGCAGCCCGGTCACCCCAGATCCCCCCCAGCACCGCGGGGACCCCCTGGTGGGGCCGGGTACTCGGGAATGGCCAGCCCTGCTCCCGGAGTGTCCCACGCCTGGCAGCCCGCAGCCCCCACCTTCAGCTCGGGGCAGAAGGAGAAGAGGAAAGTCTCCCCCGTGCCGTAGAAGCCGCTGCTGCTGCGAATGGCGCTGGCAGAGAAGGCACCGAAGGCCTGGGAAAGCAAAGGGGAAGGCTCAGGGCGCGGTGCTCAGGGGGGATCCCAGCGCCAGGACGGGGCCCCGTCCTGTCAGCGGAGCAGCCGGGTCGGGGAGGGCTCGGCCGTACCTGCGCCTCCGTGTCCCTGATGAGCAGCAGGGCCGGGGAGTCCGGCCGGGCCCCGCTCCGGTACAGCGTCCGCAGGCTGAAGCCATCCCGGCCGGTGGAGTAGAGCAGGTGCCAGGGCTGCTGCGTCAGCCGGGGGGGCAGCTGCGGGCCCAACTGGGGCACGGTGGCCTCAGTCGGTGCTGACCGGCTGAGCGGCCTCCCCTGCCCCGGCACAAACCTGAGAGAGCTCATCGAGAGGCCTCCCGAGAGGTGGCCCCGCACATCATCCCTCCAATTATCCTCCCAAGCCACCCACCTGAACATCCTTCCGCGAGGTGCTCCCAAGCACCCTCCCCTTCAACACGCTCCCAAAGGGTCTCCTCAAGATCCCGGCCCTCCCAGCAGCGTCCTAAGATACTTCCTTCAAGCGTCCTCGCCCGGCAAACCCTTCTGAGATGACTCCCCAAGCATCCTTCCCGCTCAAGAGGCGGTGTGCGGTGACTGTCCCCGGGACAGGGGAATGTCACCCACCTGGCCTCACACCGAGCCATTCCCGGTCGGAGAGCGGTCAGGGCTGTGGGTTCGGGGCAGAGGAGCGGGAGGGTGGGGTCCCTGCTCAGGCCGGAGCGTTGCTCACCTCGTCGATCTCCCTGTCCCTTAGGATGCTGCTGGGTGTGCTCAGCACCAGCCTGCAGGGCTCCTCCTCGGCCGCTGCTGGGGCTCCCTCCCAGCCCCGCTGTCCCTCTCCGGCTGGGTCCTCGCATCCCACGGGCGGCTCCTCGTCCTGGTCGGGCTGGAGGCGGCGGGAGCTGAGCATCCCTGCGGGCCTGAGGGAGCAGCAGCTCCGAACCCGCCCAGCGCGGGGTGCCTCCCGTTTTCTGAAGGGCCCGAAGTCCACGGGAATGGGCGTCAGGCTGAGCCTACAGCCCAGCTCCTGGCTGCTCCCAGGTGCCAGGGTTGTGCCATGCCGTGCCAGGGCTGTACCGTGCCGTGCCAGGGTTGTGCCATGCCGTGCCGTGTCCTGGCATCCCGCCAGGCCGTGCCACCGCTGCACACGGAACTTCAAGGGTTTGTGGCCACCCGAGGGGAGGAAAGGGGTGGAGGAGGAAGAGAAGGCAGGGAAGGCTTCTGCAGCTGCAGTCCCCGTAGAAGGGGTGAAGCCTTGCCTTTTCCCTCTTTGCCCACGGCCAGGCTGACCCCGAGGTATGGAAGGAGTCAGGGATGTGCCGCGGTCCTGGTGGCCACTGGTGACAAGTGTCTCAGCCAGCCACGCGCTCAGGATGGCTGTGGGTGCAGCCCATGCCCAAGGGCGGGTGGGCAGCAGTTCCCTGCCCACCACCCTGAGGGGATAAGAGGGATGAGCGAGTGCAGCCCTGGCTGGCAGCAGATCTGGCCCCGGGATGCCTCGATCCTCGGGAGGCAGCGGGCTACAGGGGCAGGTCCCGCGTGTGGCCACCACTCCCTGCACCTCCCCAGCCCCTCACTCTCCCCAGGGCAGCCCCTCTCTCTGTCCAGCCCCGTGTCCAGCCTGGCCGGTGCCTCCCAGCGCTGCCCCAGGGCTCATTCCACCACCGCAGCCCTATGTGGGACCCTGCCGCCATGGACCTACCAGCAGCTGGTACCGCACTCGGAGCCCCCTCATTGCAGGTGTTCCTGGGGTGCGGGGACTGCGCCGCCAGGGAGCCCTGGACACCGCCCCGGGGTTAATGTTCAGCCGCGCCGGCCCCTCCCCGGCCATCGGTGCGTGACAGGGTGGGTGCGGATGCCAGCAGCCCGTCCCGGCTCCCGGGGGTGCGGGATGTGTCCCCCCTGTGTGGTGCTGGGATGCGTGAGCAGGCATCCCCCCAGCCTGGTGGCCGGTGGCTGACACCTCTTTGGCACCCCGGCTGTCGCCAGGAACCGAAGGGAGAGCCCCGAGGCCTCGGGGTTCCATTGTTTTGGCATCACCGGGGCAGCTCGTGGCGAGTTGCTCTTTGCAACACAACTGTTGCAATGGTTGTAGCAACTGCCAACACCCGTGCGGTGGGGTGACCCTGGCTGGACACCAGGCACCCACCAAAGACACTCGCTGCCCTGCACAGCCAGGCAGGGCAGAGAAAATACAGCAAAACGTCCATGAGTTGAGATAAGGACCGGGTGGGATCCCTCATCAAATACTGTCAGAGCAAAAAAGACTCGAAATAGACATATTAACTGAATTTATTACTAACAAAATCTGAGCAGGATAATGAGAAGTAAAATAAGACATTAAAAACACCTTCTCTACACCTCCCTCCTTCCCAGATCTGCCTCCTTCCCTCCAACAGTGCAGGGGGATGTGGAATATGTGTTATAATCAGTTCATTACCTATTGTTTCTGCTGTTCAGGGAGAGGAGTTGTAGTCCTTCCCCTGCTCTGGCGTGGGTTCCCCAGGGGCTGCAGGTGGATCTCTGCACCCTGTGCCCTCCATGGACTGCAGGGGCACAGCTGCCTCCCATGGGCTTCCCCACAGAATCCCCGAGGAATCTCAGCTCCAGCTCCTGGAGCAGCTCCAGCACCTCCTCCTGCCCTGCCCTGCCCTGCCCTGCTCTGGGTGTGTGCAGGACTGTTCCTCTCACATGTTCTCTGCTCTTTGAGTGCAATTCCAGCGCAGTAACTTTTTTCTTTTCTTCTACTTAAATCCCTGATCCCCGAGGTATCACCACCATCTGTGCTGGGGGGACCTTGGCCAGCAGTGGGTCCACCCTGGAGCCATCTGGAGTTGGCTCTGCCAGACGCAGGCGACGTTTTTGGCAGCTTCTCGCAGAAACCCCCTGTAGCAACCCCTCTACCACAACCTGGCCACACAAACCCAGTACATGACCCTCACTCTGAGAGAGCCAGCTTGGGACGGGCAGCTGAGGGAGAGAATCCCTGGGATCCACCAGCCCCAGGTGCCTCTGGAGAAACCCCTGCAGACCAGGAAAGAGGTGCAGTGCCTGGTGTGGCCCCTTCTCACTGATGTCACCCCCAAACCACTCAGCCTGGCTGGGAGCCTGTGAGTGCAAGTGCAACAATTCTCCATTTATGCCAGTCCAGGCCTTCTGTGGGCCCTGCTTGGTGGCATGATGGCCTTGATACCCAGCCCAGGCCCTGGGCCCACTGCAGGGCTGTTCATCATCTCCATAGCAAGGCCATTGGAGCCCTGTCAGTCCTGGTGGGTGCCAGCTCTGTTGTGCCCACCAGCCTTTGATGGCAGTGGGAGTTTGGGGGCTCCTGATGCCTGGCAAAGATGGTATTTGGGCACTGGCAACACTTGGTGGGGACCAGGCGGTTCTGGTGGCCCCAAAAACTTCCTCTGGGACCCTGGTCAGGAGCCAGGACAAGGCTCCCAGTCCCTGCCTGAGCTGCCTTAGCATGGCAGTCCCTGTCCCTGCCCTTTCCACATCCCTACCCCTGCCAGTGCTTCTGTCCCAGCCACATCCCTGTTCCTGGCCTCACCCTTCCACACCCCTGACCCTGATTCTGTCCCTGTGCTGATCCTGTGCCTGCCCCTGCCCCGTCCCTTTATTCCTTCATTCTCCCTGCCACTGCCCCCTGCTCCCACCTCTGCCCTTTCCTTTTCCCTACCCTTGACCACACTCCTGTCCCTTCCCTTCCCTGGCCCTGCTCATGCCTCTGCCCTTGCTCCTCCCCTGCCCCACTGATGCAGGTGTCATGATGGTAAGGACTGCTTCAGTCCAAATTTGGGACATGCTCCTTCAGGAGACCCAGATGGACCCAGCCCCAAGGCCTGGAGTGGGCACAGCCCCAGGAACAAATGCAGCTGCTGCAGAGGACAGGGACAGAGCCTGCAGCCCTCAGCTCAGTCCTGTCACCGTCTCCCTCCTCCTGGTGAATTGTTGGCTTTGTAGAAAGAGGGGCTGTAAAATGAGCACCCCCCATAGCTCCCTCCAGTAAGTCACCTTCTCAATTTCTCTTATGGCTGCCCAGTGTCCTGAATATACCTGCCCTTCCCTAAAGCCCGGGGTGTTTCAGCCTGCCCCAAAAATCTGTTTCCTTTTTGGTCACTTGTTTCCCCTCCAACCCATTTTTGCTTTCAAATCCCCTGCCACCCCCGCCATGTGACTCTCAGTGCCTTCCACACCCCCCTCCCCCTCCAGCCCCCACAGCCACAGAGCACACGAGGTGTTCAAAACTCGCACAGTTTATTTTGTTCTTGCCATGCCCCTGCCGGGCCTGCCCCAGGCCGGGCGGGGCTGGGCGCGGCTCCACCCCCAAAGCGACAGCAGCGCAGTAAGGCAAAAGTTTGAATTGTCCGAAAAGAAACATCTGTTTACACACCTGCCTGGGCACATCCATCTCAGCTGCTCGTTACCAGGTGCAGTTTGGTTTCCAGGTCACATTCCCAACCCTCTGGATGTCCCTTGGGAGCAGTGGTGATGCTGGAGGCAGCTGTCACACTGGTCACCGTAACTCAGTGCCACCACACAGCCAGCACAGCTGGTGGCTTCACCCCAGAGTGTCACGTTCAGGGGGCAGCAGCAGCAGCTCCAAGGTGTGGAGGTCTGAGCACAGAGAGGAGTGGGGGGGGACCAGGGGATCTGATTTAACAGAGCCCCTGTACACAGCCACGAGCCAGCACTGACTGGCACGGGGGTGACACAGACAAGTGCACATCCAGTAGAGGCAACCAGCTATGGAACAACTCCATAACAGCTGAGACTCCTCCTTGATTTGGTCTGGGGCCTTACAGGGAGACTGTGACACCTCCGGGTGCTGGCTGCTGCCCCAAGTGATCACAGCAGCACAGTGTGAGCCCAGCACTGCCAGGCTTTGTCACCCAACACAAACTGGGGGCAGTGGGAGTCCATCTCCTCAGTAGTATTCCTTCTGAGACCTGCAATGCCTCTGTGCAGCTCCTGGCATGGCTGTGATGCTCCAATGGGACAGAGCAGTTACCTGGTACCCACCCTGCTCCTCATCCCATCCCAGTTCTGGTTCTTACTTGTGTTTCAGTGCTGAGGTTACCAGTTGTGGCAGTAGCTCCAGCTGTCCTCCAAGGTCATTCATCATCCTTGGTCACTCAGCTTTTTCACAGCACCCACCGTGACCGAGCACATGGGATTCTTCCAGAACCTTTAACAGCAGAACCACCAAGAAATGGAACCTGCAGCGAGGGCAGGGCACCAGGCACCCAGAGTTTGCCTCGTGCCAAGCCAGAAGTGCTACTGGTCAAAGCAGTGAAGGGGAAGATCCCCGGAGAAGCGAACGTCTCCAAGAAGCAGTGGTGGAAAACAGTTCATGGTCTGAGCCCCAGCCCTGGGTTTAGCTCAGACACTCAGTTCCTGCTGGACTGCCCAGAGCTGATGGCTGAGGTCGCAGTGAAAAGCACAGCTGAGGGGGGAGGCACTGCAGCTCTGACAGTCTCTGTGCTGAGCCCGCAGCTCAGGGGGCATTCCCAGAACCTCACACCTTTCTTTCAGTAGGTACCATTCCCAAAGTCAGACCTCATTCAGGGAACCTTCCCCCCCCCCCCCAAGTACCCCAAGCTTTGCACATTCCTCAGAGTGGCCCATGTCCCAAGAAATGGTGGTACAGTCCTTATTTCAAAACCAGCATGGCCTCTGTCCCGTCCTGCCTTGTCAAGTGCAGTCCATGAGTGAGGTAGTACTCCCGCCGGAGGAAGGCATAGAAATAATCCGAGATGAGCAGGATCTGTGGAGTGAGATGTTCAGACACATCAGTGGTGCTTCAGAGCAAGGAATAAAGAGGGACACTTGTTGGGGGGGTTAAGCAGCTCCTGGGCTGTTCAGCAGGTCACCTGGGGAACACCTTGTCCATTTCTTTACTGTGTTAAGCCAAAGGAGACTCAATACAGTAGCTCCATGAACTGGTCAAAATGTATGACAATGACAGGTCCAGCTGAGCCACAGCTGCAGACATCTCAGCTGCACCCACAGGACTCCTATCCAAGTGCTGTCCCAGAATCACATGGTCATTTAAGTCGTAAAAGACCTCTGAGATCACCGAGTCCAACCTTTGACTGATCCTCCACCATG
Source organism: Petroica traversi (assembly GCA_025920805.1). Taxonomy (NCBI): domain Eukaryota; kingdom Metazoa; phylum Chordata; class Aves; order Passeriformes; family Petroicidae; genus Petroica; species Petroica traversi. The sequence goes on along the minus strand of JAHLSL010000084.1, from coordinate 592,918 downwards.
TCACCCAGCCCAGAGCACTTAGTGCCACGTCCAGGTATTCCTTGGACACCTCCAGGGGTGGGACTCCACTACCCCCCTGGGCAGCCCCTTCCAACGCCTGACCACGTTTTCTGTGAAGGAATTCTTCCTGATGTTCAACCTGAACCTCCCCTGGCACAGCCTGAGGCTGTTTCCTCTTGTCCTGTGCCTGTTCCCTTGGAGCAGAATCCAATACCCCCGCTCCCAGCTGCACCCTACTGTCAGGGAGTTGCAGAGTGAGAAGGGCTCCCCTGACCTCCTTTTCTCCAGGCTGAGCCCCCCCCAGCTCTCTCAGCTGCTCCTGGTGTTCCGTTCCCTTCTCTGGACATGTTCCACCCCCCGATGTCCTTCCTGAATGGAACCGGACACAGCACTGGAGCTGCCTCAGCAGGGCCCAGCACAGGGGACAGTCACTGTCCTGTTCCTGCTGCCATACCATGGCTGGTACAGGCCAGGTGCCCATGGCCTCCTGCCCACCTGGGCACATCAGGCTCTTGGTCAGCTGCTGATGATCAGCACCCCCAGGGACTTTCCTACTGGGCACTTTGCAGCCACTCTGCCCCAACCCAGGACATCTTTGCTCGTACTGAGGCCCAGGGTGGGACTGTTCCCATGCCTTGGGGCCTTGAGATCACAGGAATGGGTGACAGTGGATTCTCCAAAGCTACCACCTCAGGAAGCTGCCACTGCTGCAGCAGGCTGGGCTGTGGCAGGGACCTCTGGCTCAGTAGTGCTACTTGTCACTTAGCCTCCTGCAGTGAGACCCTCCCCCAGGACTGCTGCCCTCCTCCATTTGGAAACAGAAACATGAAACCAGAGTGGAAAACCTTTTCAGTGCCAGCCCAAGCTGGTAGTTATTGTACTCGTGTCCTAGTGTGCAGATGTCACTTAAAGGATCACTTTGGCACTATGTCACCTGAAGTACGTGGCAGTGCTAAAGACACAGAGGGAGGGACAGTCAGAGCCTGCCTGGGTTACTGAGCAATACAGCACAGAAAAACACAGCAGCTGCTGCAGAGGCTCAATGGCAGGGCAGGAGGGGATGAAGGACCAGGTAGAAACCAGGGGAAAGAGAATCAGGGCTGCAGACTGAGAGAGTGTGAAGGAGAACAGACCCAGGGAGAGTGAAACAGCCATGATCTGCTTGCTTTGCTGAACTGCTGACAGGCTCGGTCAGTGCAGGTGATTTTACCTTTAACTAAACTTCTCTGCAGATATCTAAATGGAAAAAGTAAGAGCTGAGGAGGGGTGGGGATGAGGGCTAGGTCTTTCTCACAAGGAAATCAGACAAGAGATTTTTGCTGTCTGCACTTACACAGAGCACATGACCTTGTAGGATCTCCTATTACTTTCTCAGGTAGAAAATAAAATCCTCTTAGAATATCAACACCTGCCATTTCTAATTAAAGTTTTAGTATTCCTTTCATTCCACAGCAGGACATGTAATGAAACACTCCCAGCTTCCTATTAGCCGCTTTTTAGCAGAATCTCTATTCTCCCTCTTACCCTGTGCAGTCTCTTTTGGTTTTGCCAAATGAGTGTTTTCCCCATTAATCAAGGGTAAGAGTAGCTGATTTTCAGTCCTTGGTCAAAGTGCTCCCCTGACTTTAGAAGAAGCAGACAAGCATAAACGGCTGAGGCACAATCAAAATAAAGGCAACTTTAACATGAAATTAACATTCTGCTCACCCACATGTGAAACTGGCCCAGGGCTCAGGTACATGACAAGCAGCACAGAGAAGAGGAAGGACTTAGAAAAGATTGTAGCACCTGTGTACACTGAGTTTCACCCTTCAAGGGTGCTAAGCACTGCTTTCCCTAAGGCCAGTGGAAGTCACTGAATGGCCTCAGGAAAGGCAGGGAGGGCAAGTCCTGGAATCACTGGGACCCTGCATGTGCTGCTATGTCTCAGAAACACTGGTGCCATGTCCTTGTGCACGGACAGCTCACATTTGTCTGTTTTCTGGCCCCACTGCTACGGCCTTGAGGTTCTTCCATTTCCACTCTTAACCTCCCTTCTCCATTTACTTGTGCATGGTCCTGCCACATTGAGATGCTTTTCCTTGGCCATCAGCGACAGAGCACAGAACCTGCAGTCAGCCAGGTTGGATGGTTAAGCCATAGCTCAAATACCACAAAAACTCTTTCCCATTAGTGTGCCAGGTGTTGAGGAACAGGCAGAATCCAGGAGAATCCAGCAGCCAGGAAGCTGCTATGCAGGACCAACAGGATGCAAAGAGCCAGCCCCATCCTACAGGATTCACTGCTGCAGACCACCCCATCCAGAAGCCTGCCCACAGTGCAGCTTCATTTGCCTCACTCTACTGACCTGCCCTATGTTGAAAGTCAACGTGATGGCATAATAAAAATTGGAGTTGGCACTTCCTGCATAAATCCACAGATGCCACAGAACAGGGAACAGGAAGGAGCAGAAAATGAGCACACACGACAAGATGAAGATGTTCCGGAGGACTGCAAAAGAAAACCAGCTGTTAAAATGATGTATTACTGAGCAGTCATGGTCACACAACCACCAATGGTATTTAGGGTGTGTGTAAGGGGTTAGACACACTTGCCAAGACATACTTGCCTCTAATAACCTTTCACAGGTTGCTTTAGTAACTACCTGGATACTGGTTTTAAGAAATCCACACTATTTCCCTTCTAAATCAATACTTCTGCCTTTGCTGCAGTGTGAAATCCCCATTTGTAGCTCTTTCCTTCTAGGTCCTGCTTCCATCCACTCTTTCTTGGATGGCTTTGGCTTTTTGGTATCCACACTACAGTAACCAGCAGTTTGCAAAGGGGCCTTGCCAGCAGCATCCCAGTTTGGAGACCAGAGCACTTTAGTCCCTTGCCTTATCGAGCTAATCAGAAAGGAAAAAATGAATCTTGGGAAAATATACTTTCTTGGGAGATGGCAAGGAAATGAAAGCACCATAAAAGGCATAATACAGGCCAAATGCACTGAGAGATACATGACCTTGAGATGTGCAAGAATCCAGAAGTTTGCCTGAGTATGTGTCAGGTGGACAAAAACCAAGCACAACTTTGTCTAAAAGAGCTTGGAACTACCAGGACAGGAGAGGTTTTGTTTTCTGTGAAGTGCTTATGCCTGTCCTTTGGCAGCAGTGCTGTAGTCCATCCTGACACTTGTGTTGCTGAGCTTGGCTACAGCTTAGCCCATGCCCATCACTCTGCAGTTGAGGGCAGATGATGTTTTAAGAGCATTGTCACATCCAAACCTCTTCCTACACATTTTAAACCTCTTGTTCAGTAGGTCTGTTCACATGCTGCAGGGTGGGAGCATATGACAGATGACTGTCCCTGTCACTGCAGAGTTGAAATGTGCAACTGAACTACACTGAGCAAGGATTTCTCAGAAGTTCATCACCTGCTACAACTGTGATGTGCTCAGGGCCAGCCTGGGGATTCCTGCCCTGTTTGATCATAGCTGCTTTGGCCTCAGCTCTCCTGAGTCTGAAACCCACAGAGCAGATGGTCTCCAGGTCTCCTGATTATGTCTCCTACAACAGGCAGGTGAGCTGTCAACGAAGACACTTGACCTGGCTTGGAGAAGGCAGCAGTGAAAGGCCTGGACAGCCTGGCAGGGTTTGTCAAAGCAGTTGGTTTAAGCAAGAAATGCCAGGAAAAACACAACACTTCCAAATCTCCCCATGGAAGCAGATTTTATAGATTAAGCCTGAGAAAGTATAGGAAGCTCTCTGGTGATTTCAAGAGCTAAAGAGGGTCTTTTTGAAGCATTTAAGAAAGACTGGACAATTGCTTGGAATAATTCAGTTACTTTCACTTTAGGCAAACAAGCAGATGCAAAACAAAGCACGACTGCAAGGTCCAGCACTTGAAGGCTGGGGGACCCACCAATTGCTGAACACTGTTCAAATAAACAGCCTTAAACAGGAGTGAAGCACCTGGAGGATGTAGGACCATAAAAGGTTCTTACAAAAAAGTTCATCTTCAGAACAAGCTGGAGAGAGGGGGAAGATAAGGTACAAGTGAAAACTTCCTTCTTGACCCCTTTCAACCCAAGTCCTAAAGACATGTTAGGGACTGTATCACTAGAGGGAAGAAACCTCCAAAATCCAGCCTCCTTCTACACATCCCATGGAGGCCATGAGAGCCTTTGGACTTGGGTCTGGTTTGGTTTAGTGGTGACCATGGAACTTAATTATTTGACAGGCCCCTTCCCACTCCAGATAAAGAATAAATGAGCACAAAGAACTTACATCTGTAAAGGTGGCTCCAGACTGGAAGGAAGGCCATGTACAGTGCAACGTCTCCCACGGTGGGATAGGACTTGAAGATAGAAATTATGGCAAGCTGGACAAACATGAAGAACACAGGGTGTTCCCTGGAAGGGAAAACCAAACAAAGGCTAAGAGGATGCAGTAGGGCCTCTGGAAACTGCAAATAAGTATCAGCAAGGGCTCAGATGTGCCACGGGACAGCCTCAAAGAGGCTCCTGTAGCCCTGTTCTCTCCAGACTAGGCTCCAAAGGCTGTGTGAGGTGGATGGAGCTGCCCTGCTGAGCAGCAGGGTCAGGGGAGGCACCTCTGCCCAGCCCTCACCCAGCCAACCTCGGGCCTCCCTCAGGACACATTTACACCTGCACACTGCTCACCTGCACTGGGCCTCCCCAGCTCTGCCTTATTCACCAGAAGCAATTAGCACCTGCCCTCTGATGGCAATTTGGAGAAGCCTCTGGTACACCTGATCTATCTAGTGCAAGCCAAAGGACAAGCTCACTGAGAATCCACGTGTGTTAATGGGTGTTTTTATCAGAAAGAAGTCAATGAAGTCAGATAGGAAACTTCCCACGTTTCCACTTTTTTTCTGACAATGAACAGCTTGAAGTTCCAGCCAGTTCTTGCTTTCTGACTACAGTGGAGGCAGGTAGGGAACTTTTGCTGACAGGGAACAGTTTCCATTTCTGCTGTCTCTGTTGATACTTGCAACACAAGAGTTCCATTGCAGAGCCCAAGTCACTCTATTTAAGAGGAACAGAGCTGAAACTATGGGAAATGGGGAGGATAGGCCCTGTTAAAAATCTTTTTTCAGGCTTGTAGATCAAGACATCCGACTCTAGCCTTAGAAGCTTCCACTGGCCAACTTAAGAGTAAAACAAAGTAGCAGAGAAATTCATACTTACTTTAACTTTATTGCCAAGGGAATGGTGTAGAAGAACACATTGATTTGAAACACACATACGAAGAAAAGACTAAAGTGTTCAAACATCTCTGCAAAGAAGTACCAGAAAAGGCCAATATTGGGTGTCAGGTCTGGAACAGAAAGGCTGAAATTTGAAAAGAAAGTCACGGTAAATTTTTAATGGTAGTTCATTGCTGCCCTGCTTCTGTTGTGTTAATTAATCATTGTGTGCAACTGGGTGGAGGACCTAAACTGTAAATCCATGAAAGAGAAACCAAATGGATGAAAATGTGGAGAGCAGGTTTAAATCCTGCTGAGGAATCCTTCCTGATGTCTCAGCAGGATTTAAACTATTCTCAAGCAGACATTTCTCCACAGAGGAATATTTCATAGCCATGGTAGCTCAACAATCAAATCCATTTCCAATCACCCACTGGAAAGCAGTTCCTGTCTTTAATTTTTGCCATTATTTATTTAACAGAACTGTGAGCTGGCTAATGGCTGCTTTCCTCCACATGTTGTTTCTTTTCTTGCATTGCAGTAAATCACAGACCCCACACTTCCTGGGTAAGCACACACCTGTGTTTGAGGGGCAAGAAACAGCCGGGGGGGGGGGGGGGGGGCCAGACAAAACCATCAGTAAGAATCCTTATACTTACATAAACCCATAAACAGCTGGGATAAAATCCCAGGAGTTGAGCAGGAAGAAGGAGAGGCAAATGATCACCACCAGGCTGCACAGGTACAGGGATGCATACTGCATGGTGTAGAGCCAGAAGCTTTTGCTTTTCAGTTTGATAGGTATGAACTGACGCTGAAAGAGAAACAGAAGCACCTCATCAGGTGGAGAGCCACAGGAAAGTGGGAGTGTTCAGAACATCATTTTAAATTGATGAAAGAAAGCATCAAACATTGGCACTGTGGTACCTGAAGGAGCAGCTTCCAAGCACAATTTGCTTGTTGCTCTTCACTCTGGCCAATTAATTCATACACAGCACATAATCCCAGAGCTGTATAAATACAGTAGCTAAGGTGGTCATTTCTGCTTGCAGTGAGTCACTGGTGTGTGTGTGAGCACATACACAGGTGTAGGATTTACACACCCCTCCTCACAGCTGCACTGGTACCTTAGATGTTTGCAACACTGCACTAGTGCCTGTCTTCTCCTCCATGAACCCACTGCCCGGGCAGAGAGAAAGCCCTGCTCCAGAACACCCATCCCAGGGTACCACCACAGGCCTGGCACTCCTGCTCTGCTGAAATCAGGCAAACAGGACATCCACTGAGTTCCTAAGCACAAAGGAGCCCCTCTGAGAGCTGGCTTCCTCAGAAAAGGTCCTGCCACTGCCACAAGTCCTTGTCACAAGTCAACCTCAAGCCCCTGTCACGCAACATGACAGGGGTATCTGAAATAAACTGAAACTGTGCCCAGAGCTAAGCCTCTGCTGGCATCACCTTGCTGTCATTGCAGGATAAAATTAGGAAGGTCAGACATGGTGGGATTCAGGGTCTTATTAATGGAGAGGGAGAAAGGACAACCAGCCTGTTTCCAGAACATGCCTTTTGCCATTAAACCCCCAATCAGCATTTTCTAACTTCTCCAGGTCTGAGCCACTCATTTCTGCTCGCAGGACCCAAAGAGCTGCACTTATTTTGGGCAAGCTAAATACCACTCAGTTCTGTAGGTGAGTTCTTGCTCCCTTCTCTCCAAACACAGGTATTCCCATTCAGGGTTCAAACTTGCCATGGCTTGAGGAGAGTCACCTTTTGTGAAACTCTGTATTGTCCGACTCCCCTCCCCACGACTGTCCCTGCCCAGCTACAAGAAGACAACAGGTAGTAAGAGTTAGAGTCACCTACCTGTAGGAGGTAAAGCAGTGCTGGAGCAAACAGTGTGAGAGGGTAGAGTGACTGGTATGTTGCTAAGGCCAGGAACACAGCACTGAGGAAGGCACTACCTGCAAAGAAAAGAAAAGTTAATTTATAAGAAACTTTTACTATAAACAGCCACACAGATAAGAAGGCCAAATGGAAAGATCCTCATAACCCTCTGAAAGGGATACACAAATATCAGGATACCACTTAAAGGAGTCTTTAGTAGAATTTATCCTGAAGGGTGTCCTCTTGTTAACAACATTTTGAATGGAGAATGACTCATTCCATAAGAAAGAACTACTGGCTGGTTTATATCTCCTGTCATTCACACACAAAAAGAGATTAATATAATTCAGTCTATATGAAGTCCATGCTGGCTGCTGTTAATGCATGAGAATGCATTCACTTAAGTCATATCTGTAAGTAAGAACTGCCACACTGGGCATGCTGGATAACCACATCACCAGAATGTATTGCAGCCTCAGCAAAGCTCTGTGCAAGAGAGCAAGCAAAGACTGCAGCTGAAGGAATGGAGTGGCATTAGCTCTGCTTTACTGACACCAAAACTGAGGCATAGAAAGGATTGGCACAGCTTTTCCAAGTGATCTAATAAATATGAATGCCTTTATTGTGGCAGCTTTATTTGAGGAGTCTCAGTGTTGAGTACCCACATTTCTCAACTGCCAATAAGAGAAATCATGTCTAAAAGATCTCAGGTTAAACAATAAAAATATAAGCACCCAGTGCGGTAGCCTGGTTATAACTACAGACTTGATGGAAGTCCTCTGTTAAAAACAGTTCAGACAGCAAGAGCCCTGACTCAGTGCACTGAACCAGCTGCCACCCTGCTGACAGCAGAGAGCTCCTCTCTGAAAGGGAAAACACAGGATTACCTGGTGATGAGCCTCTCCTCTCTTCAACTACACTCTCCTGACAGAATTTCCCTATCCTGTACTTTATTCAGCGTTCAATTCTGCACAGATCTAAAGAAGTGATCCCCAGAAATCACAGTCATAGCCTGATATTCTCTTTGTCCACTTAAACATCAGACTGCCACATTCCCAGTCAGGGAGAAACGAGACAGCCACTATAGTTTTGTCTATGACCCAACTTTTGGTCTTATGGTATCAGTGAACAGTTAAAAATCAGTTTAACTAAACAGACCCCACTTGTTTGCTATTGCAAATGCTTTTAAATTAAAACACCCCCTGACTCAATTAGCCAATAATTATAGGAAATTTTTCTTTTGGAAACACGAATAAAAACTGTATCAACTTTTTTTTTTGCAGGACTGGGGTCTACGGCCTGCTGGAGACAAAAGATCAGACAGATCTCTCCTCTGATTCAGCAGAGAACTCCATCAAACTTAGGTGACTGTACAAATCATATAGGCTCAAAGTTTTTAGCATTGGGGAGCAATAAAAGAAACAGAAAGCTGGTATTATGAACAAAATAATAGAAACAGTGATTCTGACATAATCTACTCTGCTGGGCTGGTTTAGGTCTTTGGTTACTGCTTCTGCTTCTCCAAAGCTCAATTAGTTCATTTCAAACCATGTTGACAACTGTGAGTAAAAACCAAACAATAGCTGCAGGCAAATGCTTGCTTTTGAATAAAAGTTCAAGGGTAAGCTTTGAAAATAAATTGTGTATGACACTTAAGTGCATATTCACATACAAAAGAAGAGCAACAGAGCTATTATGTCCTGCAACACACAGACCTGTTTCTTCCTGAACAGAAAACCATTTGAAACCAACCAGGAAAAGGAGTCAGTTTTTAGATGAAACTCGCGGGAACACTGAGGTGAAAATAAGTTTACAGTTGACTATAAAGTCTCTTGATCTCAAATTCATGTAGAACTTTGACCTTGTTCCAGTCCTGTTTTTGCAGTGTTTCACTGAGATCTTTGTAGCAACTGTATCTGTAAAGTTCCCCTTGGATTTAATTTTTGCTATGTTTCTAATCTTTCTAGAAAGCCATAAAGAACCCTTTTTTCTTCACTGTGTTACCTTTTATTGTAGCTAAAATGAAGAATGCAATGACAGAGTTGTTGATGGCACAGGTGGACTTTGCCACACAAGACATCACAGTGTAGGGGTTTAACAGGTAGCTGAAAAAGAGCAAAGCTCAGGTTACATTCAAAGGAGCATCTAATTAAAGAGCTGTTCAAAGAAAAAAAAAGAGATACACTTTCCCTTTTATTTTTCTTTATTTACATTTGATGTGATCCTCTCATCAGCAAATAAATTCAGCTGAACAGGTTCTTCAATCTGAAGCAAAAATTAGACTGCAGTCTTGGACACAGGGGCCACAAGGAACCCTCTGCAGAAATGAGACGTTGGGAAGATGTCCAACAGGCAAGTTCTGGCCTAGAAAATTACTACCAAAAATGTTTCTTGCTTTGCAGGAGCACATTTATTCAGTCAGATCTAGGATTATTTGGTCCAAAGGAAACTTTTTCTGCTACTCACACCTACTACTTCTGAAGAAGAAAAATAAGAAAACATAATAGAAATAAATCTGAGTCATGAGCAGAGTTTCCCACAACCAAGCAGTCTCCTGTTGTGGCAGAGCAAGCCTTTTTGATCTGAGCACGACCTGAGCACAAAACCTGCCAGCTATGCAAGACGGCACATTTTAATTGGAATTATACAAATACTCTGAATGACTTTACATTCCAGAATGCAGCCACACTTCAGTTAGCAAGGATGCCAGCTCCTTTTGGAAATAAGAAGGACAATAATCTCATTTAAATAGGTTCAGAGCAAAGAAAAAGGTTTGAAGAACTACCAATACAGTGAGTGTGATAATGTACTGATCAGCCCTGCCAATAACTAAATTACTCATCAGAGTAGTAGACAGGGCTGATGATTTCCTAATTCTCTCTTTATATTTTCCTACATCTCTGAGTCCTAGTCTGACCTTTTCAGTGTGTCTAGAAGGCAGCCAACAGCAGGACAGGTACGATTTAATGCCAACTTTGCTGTGGCAATGTGCAAAACAGTCTGCAATATACCTACTTTACCCTTCTTGCCATAGGGAATGTACTATTTAAAAAATTCATATGAAAATTTAAAAAAATGGCAACTTATCAAATGGAGAACTCTCTCTGATACAGAACAATTTGCATAATTTCTTTGTGTCAAAATATCAATTTTAAAAATCTGTAACAGTAGGTACCTTGCTTGTATATTAGCTATTTTAGTTGAAGCCTTCTGAAATAAAAAATATGTTTACTTTACAGAGGAACAACAAGACATGAAATTAATAAAATGACAACATTATAACATCTTTTAACTGCTACAAGCAATTTGGGATATTCAGGTTCTGATATTCAGCAAGCATTTTGTTCAGCTGCTCAAAACTTCTCCTAACTTTCCTGAAAAGACACCATTTGGAAGGCATAGGATCAATTTTGGAAACGTTATCATATAGGCAAAATAAATGGGAATGTGATCTGTGCTGACAAAACATTCTTGCTGCCCACATAATAACCTTATGCTGCTGAGCCCACCCTAAAGGGCCCGAGCGAATTTACTTGTTGGCAACAAGCACAAAGAACTGTATCTGTTGTTCACTTTCATTCAGGGCCAACAAGAAATCCAGAATTTCTGTGAGAAAGAAACCCAACTTTTTAAGTTTTTGAAGGCCCAAATGAGACAAATAAACCCCAAAGGGAGCTGAGGAACCAAAGCAGCCCACTGCAGCCTACAGGAGCAATACTTACAATAGTGCTACCTTGAGGGGGATGTAGTGCATTTCCATGGGTGTTTGGATGAGTTCAGTCACATCTGGTGCATATTTATCCAGTTCTATTAGAAGTTTCTGCTTTTTGAACTGAACAAGGGAGAATGATCAAAGACTGTCAGAAGAAGAAAGTCAATATTCTGTACTACTTGTGTAATTCTATTTCTTGTTATTCAGCCAGTTACCTGGGGTTTCTACTACTGTGGAGCATATTCAAGCCCCTGGTGTGAGCTAAACTTTATGTTATGTAAGGAGTTGTAGAGAACAAAAAGCCCTATCTCTTCCTAAATACTTAACAACTGAAGTGAGAGTCAGGAGGAAGCAGATAATCTCTACTTGTTTAAACTTCCTTAATTAATTGTGTCTGTATCTTGACACTGCTACGAGTGAATTCACCACACTAGAGTTCAATACTCAATCTTCCTAACACCTCTCTGGAACTCTAATGGAAAGCTAACTTTATAAATTCACAGTTCAACACAGAAGCCCCTGAACACCCAAACCCCATAAGCATGTAGTCTTTGTTGTTTTAAACATGGATACTTCTATGACAAATATCTCTTTAATCTCTTTTGTTCTATGAGCCTCTCTAAGGAAACAAAAGAGAAATCTGAAATATGAACTGACTGAATTATGTTATGGTGAGACAGAAGGACAGATGCTAGCAGTAAATTCTCAACAACCAAAGTAAGTCACACGTGGAATTCTTACAGGCCTGCAGTTCTATCCTTCCTTAAGCTCCAAGTCAGAGCACAAGGAACAAGCATGTTCCTTGGTGTGGGAGACCACAGAGATGCTGTAGAAAATGTGGTCTCTCTGCTGATATTGCTACCTACTCCCTGCCCCTCTGGAATTACAGAGAGCACAGCACTGCTTACACAAAATGTTCTTTGAGAGCTGGGAGGAATCTCTCACCTCCAAATACACATCTTTATAATTTTAAGGGAAAAAGTAGTATTTGATGTCAGACTTTCACTATGCTCACTAGAATGATTTCTGTCACCTCAAAAGTGTTGGAAGATTTCCTTTTCTTACTTCCTTTACACATTACTAGTCTGTGTATTACCTCATGCTGTGTGCAAAGAAACCCTCTCCAAGGTATAACACCCAGACTGTAGAGGATTGTACACTGCTGGGATCATCACTCAGTGTGCAGCTACAGACACTCTTACAGTGCCACAACAAAATTCAAAAAGCCTCAGTTGTTTGCCACATTCAGTCCAGTTTGTTTATCATTAAAATATGACCAGATTTACTGCAACAAAGACTTGACACCACATCCTCTGGCACATCTTTTCTTTGGCCCAAGATAATTATATTTGCTGGGAGAAGACCAGCCACACTGGGAAGTCAGCTTACCACAACTTTGTTGAAGTCCTGGATTGCCAAGTAAAGCGCAACAGCAGTTAGCACATCAGTTATCTAAAAAAGCAAGGGACAGACTGATTGTAAGCAAAATAAACAAATGGAGAAAAACACATTGGTCAGCATTTAACAGGGGCTCTGATCTGACTCAGCTCAGGGGAACAAAATACAGGCTTTAAAAATCCTGAAAGACTGATTTGTACAGTGCCCTCATACACCACCACTTCACCCTGAAGGCCTGAGCTGTATCAAAAATATTTATATTCACAAAACAAGAGAATGGGGAATTAAGGGGAAATAAATTGGTCTCGGAGAGCAGCATGTGAGGGTAACAGAGAGAATCCCTGGTGCAGTGAGAGCACAGCAACACTGGGGCAGTGCCCAGCCTGTTAAACCCATCTGGCCAGCAGGGCAGTGTGGCAGTGCCTTGAGCTGCCCAGGCTGCAGCAGTACAGGCACAGGGCTGTTGGCTCTGCACGAGCCCTGCCTGGCAGGGACCTGGCACAGAGGCTGCACTGGCTGCAGCCAGCTACAGGACTTTTGTCCTTCTGAATTGTGCAGAAGAACTCAGAGAACAATTTACAAGAGACATTTGGGGGATGAACCCATTTGCGCTCCTTGTAGGTCTGGGGTTTGGCAGACAGAAACAGCAGTGTAGGGATTAGGCTGGGGAGACAAAGTATTTTGTTACCTTTAAGAGATAATGTTTGAAATTTGAAATAAAACAACAGCTTCCTGTCCCTGTGTGGGGATACTTATCTAAGCAAGAACTCACAAAAAAGAAGGAATATGTACAAGAAGGGAAAAGCCTGAATGTGGGCTTAAGCATGCAAAGCTGCCTTTCTAATCAACTGTGAGCTCGGCAGGAATTTGAGCTACAGGGAGGCTGAAGGACTGAAAAGAAAGTCACACTCAGCATTTCCCTCAATGGGACCTTTCTGGAGAAGCTTTCCAGGAGCACTTACCATGAACACCAGTTCAGCATATTCAATCAGGAAGTGAAAGAGATAGATTATCAGTGGGGTCTGAAAGAGAGCAGAAGGGAAATCCAAATCAAATACTGTCGAGATAAAATTCTGGTGATTTGAGGAGACAAACTGCAAGAATTGAGCAGTTCTACAAGACATTGCCAAAGGTAATTTTCTCTGGCTTCTTCTCCAACATTGGTATTTCAGAGCAAAGTGATTAATCAAAGCATGCTTACTGGTTCTTTTCCTTGCAAAGTCCTCAATGCACTTTATAACACACCGTCACCTCTGAAAACTGTATTCTATTCCAACTTTTCAATTCTACAATAGTGGTAGGCTTACAATAGAAAGCATACAAAGACCAGCTTTAGAAAGCAATTCTTTTTCTAGAAAATATATTTTTCAGGTTGTCTGCAGGTACTTTTGAAAGATTTCCTGCATAGCTGGTACCCCAGCTGTTTAGATGAGTCTTTTAAAATGCAAAAAGAAGAAAGCATGTTAAAAACATAAAGCAGTAGGGTTACAATCCTATCATCCTCTTACTCCTAGAGATTTTCCCTTCTAAGGTAAGAGAAAAAGCATGTTCCCATCACACAAAGGCTTAGTCTGGAAGGACTATATTTACATGCTGCAAATTCAGTTTTCACTGTGAGAAAAAAATTTATTTAAAAATATTTTTAAAATAATGCAATGGTATAAACAAGCACGGGGAAATATTTCACAGTCTGGGAGAAATTCTGTCTAAAGAAGTAGAATTGATTTAAAAGAAACCAGTTTTCAGAGGATACCCTATACCTGCTTCACCCCAGGCAACACTATATATGAGTGCACCTTCCTATTAGTAAGGGCCACTTGAGGGCACAAAACCCCACAGGTGCTTAAGTACTTTTGTAGGAACAAGGTGTTTACAAGATGAGGAATAAATAAACTGCATGCTTGTGCTAGTATTAGAAATTCTGCAAATGCAGAGACTCCAGATGCTGATACCCAGTAAATCCTATCAGACTCACAGTGACATTGTCCCTGCTCCAGCTTATGCTGAAACAGCTGGATGTGAACAGAGTATCTGACTTATTACAGAGTTCCCCTGTCTCAGAGTTTCTTATGCAGTAACACATATGACACTGTCTGCCCCTGCACCAGCATTACCTGGATTTCCACTGCATAACCATTGCTCAGACAAACCACACAACTTTGGGGTCTCTGCAGTCTTCGGGATGAGACAGACCCCCAGCCTTCTCCAGGCCCTGAGCAGACAAACTGAGACCCCTGTCACTGGAATATCACATTTAAATCCAAGCATGCAAACCAACCTCATGAAAAATAGCTCCAGAGTATGGCGAGACCCCTAAATCCAGCAGAGCTAATCCTTCGACCACTGAAACAGACAAAACACCTGCATTAGAACCCTGTAGTGTGGGAAGTGAGAGATCTCATGATGGTAAAACTGCAGTTTTTAAAACAGTGGCACTCTAGGAATCTCACACTGAATGGGTGACACCAAACCTCCCAGAGCCAACAGCCAGCCAGAACCACTTCACCCCCAGCTCTGCCATGCACGTTCCTGCATGGACACTCATCACCTATTTAATTTTTCCAGCTAAAAATGTTCTGGATGAAATCTTTTGCACTTAGCCCTGTATAAATCACATGCATGGTATCTCCTCCTTTTGAGTCTCCTGTTAGGGATATACAGCATTTATGCTGGAGAAATACTTGAGTCCAAGAGGACAACCACAACATAATATAGAATTTGAACTGTTTTGCCTCATTAGATGTAGATAAGTCTCAAATGTCTGAAGTCACAAGGGAAGAACAGAAATGAACACATATTGCCAGGCAAAGCTAAAAGCTCTATCTCTTGTTGAAACCTCCTGACATTTTATAGCCTTAATTCAGCTACTTTGTGCTCACAGGGTTACTGCTTGCCCTGTAATGCATGTGTGTGCTTTTCCACAGAATCTCCTGAGCACAGAGATTCCCTGGGAATGGGCAGTAGGCAGTGAAAGGCACTAAGGTGCATTTGTTCAGAGGGAAACAGGAAACACTGCAGGAAAACACAAGACGTGCTCAGTTCAGTGACATGTTGGAGAAATAGATTCTGGAAGCTACCAAATTCCTGACAACCCAGGCTCTTCAAGATGATCCCACTTTTCCCCCCTCCTACCTAGATATCTACCTCGATGCTCTGAGGTGGTATTCAGACAGATTCAATTCCAGAGGAAGTGTGAAGTGCTACATATTGTGGAGCAGAGGCCTCAGATCATCAAACCCACTTGTACTTTTGACCTTTATTACTTCTGACTACTCTTTTCCACACCAAAACTGCAAATAATTTTACCTGCATAGTAACTGGACACCAAAAGGACGCCTTTAAAATAAATTAAGGTTCCTAACAGGCTCCGATTACCCTGTACCTCACTCAGCCTTCAGAAGAGAATTCGAATCGCTGGTAACGTGGGGGGACACCAGCTATCCAAGGGAAGCGAACTGGGGGCCGTGCAGTGACATTCTCACCACGACACGGTGCCCGTGCAGGGACAACGGAAAGGGCCCG
>JAHLSL010000084.1:548940-576818 GCA_025920805.1 Petroica traversi | reverse complement strand
GGCGGCGCCGGGGAGCGCGCCGCCAATGAACCGGCCCGCCCGGCCAGACTACATGTCCCAGTGGCCCTCGCGCCGCTACCTCCCGGCACACCTCGGAACCACGGCGGCCGTGGGGGGACCAACTTAGCAGGAGTTCCAGCGGCCGGGAGGGGGTCCCGCTCCCGTCCCCCGAGCTGCCCCGTCCGGGTCGCCCTTGCCCAGGGCGGCCACAGGGAACAGTCCGTCCTCAGCAGGAGGACAGGGATGGTCTGTCCTCGAGTGGCATCGCGCTCCCCGCGGGCCGTCCCTCCTGCCTGTGGACCCGAGGTGCCTCTGGGGGGCAGCTCTGCCCAGCCGGGGCAAGGCCTGGCGGGCTGGGCTCAGCTCGGTCGCGGAGCGTCGGTGGCTTCTGAACTGTTTGGAAATGCCCTCAGACAGTTCTTTATTTTTCAGGTATTTCACAGACCCTGGAGGTATCTGCCCGCGCGTTTGCTGTGGCTTTGGTGAGAGTCAGGGCTGTCGTGATGGCACTGAGAGCTCGTGGCCGTGCTCGGTTTCGGAAGGCTCTTGGCAGACTCAGGGTCTCAGCCTCTGTGGTTTCAACAGCTCCAGAGCTTAAGAGCTCTGAGACTTGTCTCACCTACCTTCCCAGCATAGACTTTCCTGCTGTTCTCCAACAACTGTTCCTCTGTCCCCATCCCTGGGTGTGTCCACAGCCCGTTCACACAATCTCACACAAAAATAGCCTTTACAACAATTCGTCTGAACAGAGACAAGTGGAAGGAAGACACGATAATCTCCTAAAAAATTGAGCGACAGTGAAAACACATTTCATGTGGTATGTGAAGACAGCAATTTTTCATGTCATTAGAACTAGGATTTGCTGAGTGTACTGGGGTTGCCGTTGAAAAGAGCTGGGTAATGTCCAAGTCAACATTTACATTGGACTTATGCAGCTTCAGGGCTGTAGAGTTGCACCCACTTGCAGAAATTGAGAAAGGCTGAATTCTTTTGGGACTTCGTCCCTAAAGGCCCAAGTGACCCAGCATGTCCTATCCCCAGGACTGAAGAGACTGGTGGGGTTAGGTGGGCAGTCACATAAACTTTCTGGACCATGGCTGCTTAGAACATGGATCCCTTCATGCTACAAAACCAGCTTCAGGTGGTCCCAGGACTGTTTCCTACTGTGCTCACTCCCTCACTGGGGTTCAGGTGCAGGGCTTCCCTCAAGTGTGGTCTCATCCACTGCCACAGGACAACAGACCTGGTCCTGAGGCCATAAGGGGAACTCCAGTGCTCAGCCTGTCGTGTGGCAGCTCCTCTGCTCTCAGGCTTCCTGGCACAAAGGTGTGGGTTGTGCTGGTAAAGCTGCTCTGTGAGTGTGGCTCTGGCTGGCCCTGGGACTTGATGGCCCCAGGGCTGACTGAGCCTGGCACATCCTCTGATAAATCAGGGTGAGTTCATTCAAGTTAATTTATTTGTGCAAGCATCTGTAAATAGGAAGCCAGAAATACAGATTCTTCTTTGCAGCTGTTCACAACGGTCTCTTGAGTTTTCTGATCAGAAATGCTTTTTTGTGTGCTTGTTCTCTCCAAATGACAGTTCTGATCCAAAGTACCTGACAGCTGTTGCCTGTGACTGCTGCTTTGCTGAGCGACTGGCACACATTGTGGGGTTAAAGCTGCACTGCTCCAGCATGCTGAGCTGTGCTGTGTGCTGCCCACCACTGTCTGATGCAGCCCTAGGAAGATTGAGATAATCTCCAAGGGCAGCAGGAATCAAATGTGGAATCATGCCACTACAGTTGTTTTGTGTTTAAATGGTGTGCAAAGCCCACTGAAAAGAAAGGTCGAAGAATAATTCATGACAAATGCAGCAATTCTTTCTGGAGCATGAGTTTGCTCCAGCATTTCTCCAGGAGGAGATCCCAGGGCTAGCAATGAAAGGAAGTTCCTTAACTAATTGACATATTCAGTCCCCTCAAAACATCAAATATGTCAGGCAAATATGAGAGGCTTGAGTATCAGTTGCTGTCTGATGCCCACTAATTTGGAGGGTTAGAGGTGCCATTAAGGAGTTGCAGTAAACACACGTGCACTGTGGTGCTGCCTTTTGTCTGGAAGCCACTCTCAGCCAAATGAGACAGAGGAGTAGACCTTTAAAACCCTCGGGGTTCCTACAGGCTTTATGAAAATCAAGGGACGTTTCAGGAGACCCGGGCTGGCATGGGTTCTGCACAAGCAATAGTTTGGGATCTGGCAGTGTTGCTCTGCACAGCTGCCTGCTTCCCCAGCAGCAGTGAAGGGGCAGAGAGAGATGGCAACAGAACAGAGGAGAGATCTTGGGGATGTCAGAGACTCATGCTGAGCTGAATGGAGACTTCCAGCAAGGACCTGAAAGGACACAAACCAGAAAACTCTGCTTTGCTTGGTTAATGCAGCAATTTAGGGTTTTTTTCCCAGAGGCATAAACCTGATCTTCTGTGTCCTGGTGTTTACCCCAAACTGATGGTAGTTTTTGCAGTATTGGGGCATTTACTGGCTATCCTTTCTTTCTGAAATTCCTTGGTTCTGCAAGTGATTTGTTAGGAACATGCACAGAGGGCTGGGTGTGCTGAGGCCTGGGAGCAGTTTGAGGAGCTGAAGTTTGGGCATCTCCTGCCTTGGTGCCACCAGCAGTGTGATAGTGGGGCTGTGGAGTGGCTCCTTCATCCTGCCTGCCCTACAGCCTGCAGCTTTTGTTGCCTTACAAAAAGCAGCAGATCTAAAGCAGCCAAACATACAGTTGAGAGCTGCTGCTGCTTCTGGAAGATCTGTGCTCCTCTGACTGTGCTGCCTACGTGAGGCACCCACGTGGAGTGCTCAGGGGATGGATTCAACCTGGGGATATTGCATCACAGAACTTTCATAAAACACTCTAAGACAGAGCCAATTCAGGGATGATTCATCTCTGTTCCTGCAAACAGATGCTGGTTTGGGCACTTCTTGTGTGCCCTGCTGGAATTATGCAATTGTGACATTTTTTGGGATAAACAAGCCACTCCTTTTCTAGCCTCACTGTACAAATTAGGTGTTCTGATTCCTGAGACAACCTCTGGTCCTTCCTGGCAACTCTTTCAGCCTAATGCAGGGTTGTTGTTTTTGTTTTTGCATTTGGGAGACCACAGCTTTGTTGTTACTTTGAGATTTCATCAGGGCCCTGTGCAGTGACTTACATATCTCAGGATGCTTCCTGTTCCTGTGGGATTTATCCCACCCTATCTCATGTCCTAGAGTGGTAATTTTCACTCACCATTTATTTTGGCCAAGCTGTCATGTTTCATTTTTATAGTCAACCGCTTCAGTGTTACACTATGTTTTCTTCAGCCTTTCCCACCACAGACCTTGCACAGCACTAGTTCCATTGTAGTCATTACGGTCCTCAGTGGCTTTGGTTTTCCTGAGAAATTCACATTTACATACTCTGTCTCACTATACTAGGGCTCTTTACTGATAAACATTTGAGTTGCTTTTGCCTCTCTTTTTCAAGTTGTCTTCTTTTGGAGTTCATTGGTTAGAACACCTCCAGCTTTTGGGTTTGTCAATGAAAAAATACCCATAAATTCATATGCCTTTAATTTTTGTGGGCTACCTGACTTCTCATTACTTCTTTTTTTCAGTGTTCATGGGTAAAAACTGCTGTTAAATTGAAGGGTATTGTTGTTTTTAGAAATTGCTGGGAGAAAGCTTCTTACCTTTTATTTATTAACTTGGGAAACAACAGATTTTCCTACCAGTCAGGAATAGCACTGCTGTAGGTATCTTTCGGTCTTTCTACTACTGACTGACAGAAGACACATGAGGTTTGTGGTCTTTTTTGAAGGTTAGTAGTGGTCTGGTTCAAAAATGGAGCCTGAGTGATTGGTTTTTCTTCTTTGGGTTCAGAGACAGGAGAAAACAAACTGCACTTTAGATACCTCTGAGTGGCTTCATGTGCCAGGAACCTCCTTTAGGTGAAAGACAGATCTCTTTGTAAGAAAGCAAATCAAATTTTCCCAGCCCCCACAAAGATTGTATTTCTGTTTTAACTATTTTTCAGAGTGAGTTTTAAATGGCAATATTAAAAAAAAATCCCCAAAGATAGCATTCCTGCCAGCTAACTTAAGGCAATTAATCATCTAGTGGAAGCTTGTCATCTACACAAGGGAGAGATGGGCTTGTCCAGAGAGCTACAAACTCACTCAGACGTCTCTCCTGGGTGGGGAAGGGATGAGCTGATGACTTGAGCTGAGCATCGAAACTCTGGACATTAGGCAAGAGGAATCAAAGAGGTCTGATAAACGGCACTGTTCAGCTTTTGGGCACTGACTAAACTACTCATCTTGACAGCAGCATCTTAAAAAAATGGGCTGTGTCTTCAGCTGGCATTGCTTTGCCATCATTCCACTCTATGATCAGCTCCCTAGAGTAACATCAGGATAGACCTGGCACCCTTCTGTTGGGCAGGCCCCCAGTCAAAATTCCTTGCTGTATTGCAGTGATGGTTGTTTGGGTCAGATTTGTGAAGGTTTATGGGTTTGGTTTTGGTTTCACTCTGGTATCTGCATTGACAGAGTGCTCTGCTCTGCACCTTCCTTGGCAATGCAGAGGAAAGACCAGAGGGTCTTGCAGATGAGTGGTCTTTTTTTAATCTGATGAGGAGTACCTCAGGCGAGTTGAGTTCATAGGTCCCTGGTTTAACAGGTCAGTATTTCAGAACAGTTTTATTTTTCTACAAAATTGTTCAATTGGAGGGTTTGTGAACTATCTTTGATGCCCACTGGCTGGGCAGCCAAGGGCTATGTACAGTCTGTAACCTCTGTTGTGATCTATTGCATGGACTGTGCTTTCCAGGGCCACACATCCGTGTGCAGACACCCCTGTGCTGTGACAATGTGTCCAGCTGGGCTGGAGGGAAGGACAAGCACAAGGGAGGGACAGAGGGAATGTATGGGATGCGTGCACTGCCGAGCTGACAATAGAGATTTCCAAATCAACACGATTTTCTTCAGTTGTGAGGGACTTGGTGAAAGAATTTACGCCAACAGGGTGTGATGGATGGAAAAGCAATTGTAAAAACTAGATGTTCTTTTTCCTTTGCCTTGTTCACTCAACATGAGGAATGGGAACGGGCAGATTAGAGAACTTGGAGAACACACTGTGTACCTGGAAGCTTGTCAGGTTTTCCCAGTCAGATCTAACCCAGCTTGTTTACCTCCATCAGGGATCTGCCATGCAGTCAGATGGGAAAGAAGTGAGATGGGATCTATCTGTGCATTACCAAGACTTTGCAAACTAGCCCTTGCCCATATTGCTCCCCTCCATCTTCCTCTGTGTTTCTGTTCTCTGCTCACGTGATCATTTTCAGGAGCACTGCAAGTTGCAGGAGCAAGGTCATTTTCCCTGCCAGACCAGTGCCGTGGTATTTAGTTCACCTTTTCCAGCTGCAGTAATATGGAGCAGAAACATCCCCACTGCAGTGGGCAATCACAGCTAGTGTGGTTGCTGCTGGCAGCAAGGTTTGGATTAGTTATTTGTAGTTATTTCTGTCTCCTTTCAGCTCTGGGAACAGTCCAGCCAGAAGGAAATCATTAAGTGTTGGGAAAGAGAACGGAAGTGTCTGAGTTTGGCTGTTTGTTGCAGGGGTTGTCTGCAACACTCACCAGAGGGGCTGGTGGCGTGTGCCAGCAGCACTGGAGCTCTGCCTTCCTAGAGCAGTGTTTCCATGGGAATCTGCCTGAGAGCCAGGCACTCCAGCAGTGCCCTGTCCCCGTGCAGGGACAGCGTGGGAGCCCTTGCAGCCCAGGCTGGAGCGAGTCCCCAGCAGCTGCTCCTGGAGCGCCTCTGGAGCAGCGTCACATCCGCTGCTCTGTGCTGAGCCACCGAGGCTGTGAGCAGCAGGGCTCTGCTCGAGGTGCACTCTGTGGGATTGCTGCTCCAGGGGTTGTAGGGTGGTGAAGAGCAGGCATTCAAATAGTTACATTTGCACAGAAATTGCAGGAAATCAAGGTTTGCTCTTAAACGGTGTGAAAATTCTCACCCCATCGGCCTCACCTCTTTGGTCTCCCTCAGCTAGGAAAGGTCTCATCATGCAGGGGCCCATTTTACACAGCACCTCCCAAATCCTTCAGGTAATCTCAGGCCAGGAGGCAGGGAACAGGCAAACCAGAGCTCCTAAACCAGCACTGCTCCTAAAACACCTCTGAACCTGGTGCTTTAGGAAAAAAGATGGATACTTCTCTAGTGAGGAATTTCAGTGGACAAAGGTATCACATTATCATGACATTCACACTGTCCAGGCTGGGGAGGAGGGCCAGCAGAAACCCAGCTGTCTGACAAGAAAGTTCATAAAGGTGATGTGAAGCTTTTCAATCTTCAGCTGCCCACTGACTGACTGATGTCAGTCCAGATCACACAGATCAGAACCTCACAACCACCTTCACTGATTAGTCCTTCAAAGACTGAAGAGGTTCAGGCTCTGTAAATTTTCAGAGTGCAGACAAAAATAAAAGCAACTTAAATGTTGTGATCCAGTCTTGGCAGAGCTGTAGTTGGAACAAGGCTTTGTTAATATGTCATTGCCATAATAACCACCTGGAGCTGAGTCTGACTGGAGCACTCGATATAGAGGGATTCGTGCAAACATGAATCCAAGGAGCTTGAAATTCAGAGTGAATCTGGCCAAGGACATCTCAAACCCATTCTTTAAAGATTTAACAGATTTCAAGATTCTGGCTGGAACGATGCATTCAGAGAGGAGCAAGGAGCTGAGCTGCTGCAAGACACACATCTTGTTGTCATTAACAAAAAATTCAAAAGGAATGAAAGGAGTGTGACAGCTGTGGATGCAGGTGACTGTGGAGCCAGCACTGAGGATGTAGGAAAAATAAAGGAGAAGAGTAGTGCAATCCCTGCCCTCTCCCAGCACCAGAGTCCTTCACTCCTGGAGCCGGAAGCACTGCAGCAACTGAGCTTGATTAAAAAGTGATGTCTCAAGAGCTCTCCAGGGATCACAAATTTCATTATTAACTGTCTTTTCAGCATTTTTTTTTTAGGTTGCTGCTCCATTCGTTGTATCTAGATAAGCCCTGAAGCTGTTAATGCTTTCCCAGACAACAGGATCACATATTTGGGCATGACACTGGTTACATCCTGTGGCAGATTAGTGTAGCTAATGAAACAGTAATTAAACATGTTGCTATCAATTCCCTCCCCTCCACTGTCTGTTGCTCTGCTGAGAACATTCAGCACTTTGACTCCTGGATATCTGTGGTTTAAATACATCAAGGAGTCTAATAGCCATTCTGATGTGGCAGCAAAATCACACACCAATCTGCAGTATTCTGGATGACGATTTTGCCTCTGGATAGCCTTGCACATCTTCTAGATTCAATAATTTATAATAAATACATGGGTTTTGTTCTAATCAAGTAGAATATTGGCTTTCCAGACTTTTATACCAAAAGCTTGGTTCAGATCCATTATCCTGAGAATATGGCTGAGCATTCACAGCCAGCAGCTGCATTTCTTTCCTCTTCAAGTGAAAGAAAACCAGGCGGGCCTGTGACTGCTGGAAAGGCAAAGTGGGTTATGAGCAGCAGCTCTGTGTATCACACTCTGTTTCCTTGCCATGTGTTCCTCTGTTGGAAGGCAGTAGTAAACAGATCTGTGCATCCCACTTGGGTCTGCCCTGCTTTCCTGAGCTCTGCGCTGTCCCAGCCGAGGAGGAGCTGCTGGTGTCAGCCAGATGGAAAGAGGGGAAGGACAAAGCATGTGCTTCCTCAGGCAGGTTTCTTCCAGCTGCCCAGGCACTGCTGCTCACTCAGTGCCTCTGGGACCAGAAGCTGCTGCTGGATTCACCCTCCTGGGGACCTCCCATGCCCCAGTCCTGTCAGGGCTCTCACTCCGTTGTTCTGATACACGGGGCTCGTTCCTTCTGCCCCAGCTTTTGCTGACAGTGGTTTAAAGGCATAGGATCGTATGATGGATGCTCCCTTTCCCCATGTCTTTACGCAGGAGTGTCAGTGTGTTTTAAGAACAAAAAGCTGGGTTTTGGCTGGCAGCTGCTGAACTGCACTGTGCCTTTGGTGTGCTGCAGGGACTGCGAGTGCAGTGTTTTCTCAAACATTTTGTTAGATTTCTTTGTCTTCAAGGCAAGTGTGTGTTTTCAGGCAGGAGCCAGATCTGAGAAGCCTTATGGGCATTTCTGAGCAATGAATCCCCTCTTTGAGCCCCTTTCCTGCTTCCCTTCCCTGCTCAGTGTTTTGCCAGTTGAGGGGGGCAATAGAATGGACACAGACAGCAGTAGGAAGAATGTTTTACTATTAATATTGAGGCAAAACAGAGGTAAAAAGGACACATTTGATAAAACAATAAACTTATTACTCACTTGGCTTTGGCAATGAGTACAAATAAACAAGGTAATGCATCTAATCATTACTGTATGAGCAGGAGAGAGAGAGAGAATAGTGGTTGAGAAAAATACATCACCAATTGCCTGAATGCTCCATCATCAGCCAGAGTCCACATTCGCTGGGGAGCCCCATTTGCAGCGAGGACCTGGAGAACCCTTCCTGGCAACTGGGGAAATCCTTCACAGTGCATCCACCCATAGCTGAGGTCTCCATTTTGCCCAAAAAAGGAGTCCAGTTTTATAGGCCCAAACTGACAAGTTAAAATTACTTGTTTACCTTGTTGTGCAGAAAGCATCTGGTTCTGATGGTCCACTTCCTGATCAGCTGGGGGCAGGGCTTGGCAAGAGCCCAGGCCACAGCCAGGAGGGTTTTGCCTAAAATATTCTACTGACAAGTCTGTAGCGATATCTGTAAGAAGGATTTCTTGATACACCCTACACAAGGTTATACAAACATCTCTTCAACAGCCAGTTTGGTATTAAGAATAACTAAAATAAATGATTTAATAATATTTTTTTAACTAAAGAACCTTGATGGTATTAATAGCATCATGCTCAGGATTCATTTTGTAAGTCAACTCAGGCTTAGGCCTTAGCATATCAGTCATGCACTGTTCCTGGGCTGAGCTTCCCCCTGCTCAGGGAGCAGCTTGCACACTCCAGTGAAGGCATGAAAAAACAACCTGTGCCCCCCCAGCCAGCTGGGCCTTGGCTGCAGTGGGGTGAGTGCAGGGGGTGTGCACTGGTCCTGTAGGGCACCAGAGCAGCCCTTCCCAGCTGCTTAACATTCCTGGAGCACCAGGTCCTCCCCTCGACCCATCCTCTCATGCCTGATCCCAGAGTACTGCAGTGGAGGTGCCTGAGGGTTTGTCCTGTCTTGTTGCCTTATTTTCCAATAGGAAAATTCCATTAGGAATGTGGAAAAAAGGCACGTGGTGTTCTAGAGTGCTGTACTCTGCAGATGGCACAGCGGTTTCCTGTTGTGTAGGCTTTGGCAGCTGCTGGACATGCCTGCAGAGCCATGGAGAATGAGTGCCAGAGCTTCAAGTGGGCACTTGTGGGTCAAATATTTTTGCCCTGTAAGAGCTCGGGGTTGTTTTTAGTCCCTGAAGTACAAATTTTGATTCTCTATTTGGAAATAAAGGCAATAGGAATACAGAACATACCTCTTTGTTTGCAGCTTTAGTAACAGTGAACATATTTCTTGGTTTGAAGTAGTGGAATTGCAAATTCATCCTCTGACAATTTTTCTGTCCATCCCTGCTTTGTTCCATAAGGCAGCAGTGCTGTCCTTGAGTGAGAAGCAACCCTGCCTTGGAAAGCCACTGCTAAGCTGAAACCAGTATCTCAATCAATATTTTTCCAGTTTCCTCAGAAGGAATGGGAGTGAATGGGCTAAATGATAAAATAAAAGTCATGTGAATGGCAAGCTCCTCCCCAAAATATCAATCAAACTTGTGGAAAGCTTGATCCTGGTCCAAACCAATGCAGCAAAGTCAACATCAGCCTCTGGAAGTGCAGACTTGTGACTACCACCATGTGGTGACCCTGGCTGACATCTAGAAGTACTTCTCTTCCTAATCCTTCAATTCTGTGAGTATTGATTTGTATTACACCGTTAGTTCCTGGGAATTCCCCACAGAAAGTCTGTTTCAGGACCAATTGCTGCAAGGGTTTGCGTTGCCACCTGGGCTTTCAGCTGCAATAGCTGGGATCAAGTCCAAAGAGGGGATGTGTAAAACCAGATAAAGGAAAATGGAGGCATGGCTTGCCCTGAAGCTGTCTTTCCATGTTCTCACTGGGTTGAAATGTTGAGGGCTGCCAGACTGTGACAGAGGGGACAGGATCAGGGACTGGTCATCTGTGAGATGGAGTTGGGATAGACACAGGAATCCCACCTGAGGATGGGAAGAGCCCATATGCCCCTGTGCATCACCTGCACTGCACTGGGAGCGAGGGCTGCACTGTCCCCCTGCCCTGGCCCCTCTGGCAGCTTTGCAGGGGAGAGAGAGAACACTTCTTGCATGCAGAGAGTTGCCTGCAGGGAAGGGACTTCTGTTGCAAAGAGGATTTTGTTATTTTGAGCATGGTGAGGCACTGGCACAGGTTGCTCAGAGAAGCTGTGGCTGCCCTATCCCTGGAAGTGTTCAGGGCCAGATTGGACACAGGACTTGAGGCAGCCTGGTCTAGTAGCAGGTGTTCCTGTCTGTGGCAGGAGGTGGAATGGGATGGGGTTTGAAGTCCAACCCAAACCATGCTTCGAGTTCATTACTTTCTCTGGAGGAAGCCACTGGGGAATGCCCTTATTAGTAAAATCTTACAACTGAAGTTAACCCAAATGTCCTGTTAATGACATTTAGTGGGCACTATGGAGTCTGAGCAAGCATTTTGTACAGTTTTTGTAACATTACAAGTATAGTCATTTTTAGCACTGCTGGAGATTGCACTGACACAGAGAAAAGGAAGGGTCTGTTGAAACAGGCAATGTTTTCCAAAAGGAAAACAAAAGTAGGAAGAGTTGAAGATGCTTGCCCCAAGTCAGATGTGAATGAATCTTCAGATCCTGAGCCCAGCCCCAGTCCTAATCCCCTGGTTCCCTATGCTTGGGACCTGGTAATTAAAATCAAGGATCATTTCTGGAAGAGACAAGTGGAGGATGGTCATAGAAAAGGAAAGGACACCAAGTCAAGCAGAGTGACTGAGTCATGCCTGTTACTGGAAAATGAGAGTCCTGAGGCCTGGCAATAGCTATCATTGCACCCAGCATGGAGGAACCCACAGCTTGCAGTGGTCTGGCCAGAGAAAGAGGAAAAACGTGTGGGCTGCAGGGTAGCACATGTCTTCCCTGCACAGTGCCATTCCCTCTGCAACCCCAGGGTTTTGGTCATGGCAACTCCACACAGCACAGCTTTCCCTCCCAGTCTGAAGGGGAGAACATATCCAAAACACAGGGTGCTTGAACCCTGCATGAAGAATACCAGGGTGCTCAGGGTGTCCAACACAGAGTCATGGAATCATTAAGGTCAGAAAAGGTATCTTAAGATTATTAAGTTCAGCTGTTAACCCAGGTCCACCACTGAACTGTGTCCCCAAGTGCCACATCTACATGTTGTTAAAGTGTTAAAAAAAAAAGTGTTTTTTTTTAACACTTCCAGGGATGGTGAGTCCACCACTGCCCTGGGAAGCCTGTTCCAATTCCTGATCCTTCTGTCCATGAAGAAATTTTTTCCTAATATCCAACCTAAACATCTTATTCTGCCATTGGCTGGAGCACCACATGAATACATGAGCTCTCTTTGAAAATCCCCAGGCATGGCCATCCTGCTGTGAACCTGCACAAAAGCACCACTGCCCACCCCACAGTCAGCCCCACTCTCTGCCTCATTTCTGTCCCCCTGGGGATGAGGAGCAATGGAAGCTCCCCAAAACCACATTCTCATATAAACAGTCCTTCACTGAAGACTTCTCCTTTGCCCACTCTGCCTCTTCCCACCTGGAGGACAGGCTGCTTCCAGGTTGAAAATATGTTGAATTTCCTAATTAGAAAAGTTTACAGCTCAGGGTCTGGCTGGGTTGGTCCCTCCCTCTACCCACACCACCCTGACCTGTCTGGGTGATCCTGGGGGCATTAACACCATGGTCTGTGTGGTGCTCCTGGGCTACAAGGAGCTCCCTTCCCTCTGCTGTGGCCTGCACAAGCCAGGCTTCTCTAGCTGTGCTTCCCCAGCTGACAGCACAACCTCCAAGGCAGCAAACCCCACTGGACCCTGTGGGCAGGGACACAGCCACATGTTTTCTTCCCTGATAGCAGATATAGCTCAGGACATTTCTGCCTCACCCCAAGGCCTCATCCAGAGGCCTCAAGATTTTAAGGTTATAAAAGAAATCTGTGCCCTCCTCAAGCTCTGGTGTGAAGTGGTGGCCATGAGCAAACTAGCCGGGAGTGTCTGGGCAGCACAGCCTGGACTGCTGGCTGCGCTGGGCAGGAGGTGCCGGCACCACTGTGTCTGTACCAGATTGCATGGTACAGAGGTGTGCCATCAGGACAAAAGTGTGCCATTGGAGCAGAGGACTCTCAGCTCCATTTCCGGGCGAGCTCTGAGGCACAGGTCCCCACAACTCTGAGTGCTCTTGGAGGTCTCCTCCTGGCACTAGTTCAGTGGGCTGAGCCTCCTGGCACAGGTGGGTGTGTCAGGAGAAAAAGAAGAGGGAGAGACATTCTCAGGAAGAGGGCAGAAATTCAGCCAAAGTGTGACAGTGTGGCAGGAGGTGCTGGGCAGTGTTTTGGGGAGCGGTGCTGAAGGGAAGCCCGTGGCTGGAGCTGGGGACTGTGGTGCTCAGACCTGGCAGTGACTCAGCCGGTGACATCTGGTCCTTCCTCCCCGTGCCTGAACCCGGGGCCATTTGTGGTCATGCCCGAAGCCTCCATGAGGCATGACTTGCCTGGCTGTGACTGCCCCTGCTCTGGATGCTCAGCATGGCTGCTGGTGCTCAGCCCTCAGACCGGCTCTGCCAGAGGAGTCACTCCCCACCTGTTTTGTCCCGT
Organism: Petroica traversi; assembly: GCA_025920805.1. Classification (NCBI taxonomy): domain Eukaryota; kingdom Metazoa; phylum Chordata; class Aves; order Passeriformes; family Petroicidae; genus Petroica; species Petroica traversi. The sequence goes on along the minus strand of JAHLSL010000084.1, from coordinate 563,863 downwards.
GGGCTCTTTGAAGTCCCCACCCTGCCTGTCCTGTGATGCATGACTCGGCTGCCAGCTGCCCCAAGGACCCTTCCCTTGTGCTTGTCATGTGTTGCCTGAGCTCCCATGGCCAGGAGTGTTGGGGGTCTCTGAGCTATGAACTCTGGGATAACAGTGGGATTGTTTATAGCCAACATCTGGAAAACCTTGTCCTCCCAGTTGTACCACAACAGAGCATCCCTGCAGCCAGAGCTCCCGAGCTGCAGCCCTGCCCTGGCCCAACCCTCTGCCCTGTGTCCTGCCTGGGGAAGGATAAGAGCATTGGAGCACTGAAGTTCTCCCTGGCTCTCTGGGATAGACCCTGTCCCATTGGGGTGCACCCATTTCCTGCCTCTACCCATGACAGCCATTCCTTTTCTCACAGGGAGGGACTCTGGGAACCTCGCAGCCCTCCTCGGGTGGAAGGAGCTACCACAGTGCCGCGCTCCAGAGACCATCCACATTGCCACGGTAACCACGATGCTCTGCAGGGCCCAGGAGGGGGGTGCAAGCTGGGCACTGCCTCCTCCATGCCGGCACCCGCGCTCCACCGGCACACGGACTCACCCGCCTTCTCCGACTGGCTCAGGGCTGTGCTGGCGGGGTGGCAGGACAGACAGACAGACCATGGGGTGCCCTGCTCTGCATCCCACCCACCACCCCTCTGGCTTTGCTGCTCTCCGCAGGCAGCCACGGCGGGTTCGATGGCCACGACGGGGACTCCGGTCCAGCCGATCTGGCCGCAGAAGGACCAGTCCAGGCTATGCAGGCTGTTTGGAGGAAGCTCTGAGGAGGTGCTGTCCTCCCAAACCTGTCTCTCCTGCTTCTTGCCACGCCTGATTGTACTTGCCTGGCCAGATTGCTCAGGCCAGTCTTCCCCAGTTTTTGTCCCCAGGGTGATCCCCGGTGTTTTAGCCGGTGCCCGCCCAGGCTCAGCTGCCTGCTCGGCAGTGGGAAAGTCTGCTGGGCACGGCCCTCGCTGCCACGTGAAGCCAGCACAGCCCCGGCCGTGCCGCGGCACCCACCGGGCCTGCTGGGGGTGGGCGTGGACACTGACCTGGTCACTCTCCTCCACTACTGCCTGATCCCAGGGCAGCAGGGCAGGGGATGCACTATCCTACATAGAATGGTCAAATAGATTCACCTTTGTATTTCTTCAGAGTTCTGTCAGAAAGAGGTGGCAGTGGAAACACCACCTTTAGGTTCCTGGTGATAGGGTGGCACAGGAACAGCAGGAGTCCTGCTGCCTTCGGAAGGTTCTTCCTAGAGAGAAGCACATCTGTGAGTGTTCCTCTATAATGACCTCCCCTTGAACCAGCCCCGCTGATGCCAGCTCCAGGGGGGGGAGTGACGGGATTCTGGCTCCATCCCATTTGCAGTGTTTGGGATGCTGAATTAGGCACATCTCAAATACTTTTTGGAAAGAATGGTTTCTAGTCTCTCTGTTGCTTTCCCACATCTCCCCTACCTCCCAACCTCTGTGTCCAGCTTTACCTTCATACCAGCTCACTGAATTCCTCTTGAACAACACCCTGTGTACCGGGGCAGGAGAGCAGGGACAGTGCTGGTGCCACCCAGCTGCAATCACAGTCGGCTCTTGCATCACCTTGACAGCGCCTACAGGTGCAGAAGAGCAGGAAGTAAAAAGAGGTATTTTAGTGACCCGAGTTATACACAACACACTAATTACCCAACTGGGGCAAAATGGGGTTAACAGGAGAAATAGTTCTGCAGGAGCCTTTCATTGCAGTGTGTGATGGCTCCCAGGTGAGAGCTTTGTGGCCAGAAAAGCAGCTGTGCTCCTGGACATACTCTTTCTGCTGCTGCTCTGCTCTCATAGCTTTAATTTGGACAAGATCAGGAAAAAGGTTTATTGGAATAAAAGTCACAAGAATTTTATTTCCTGGGAATAATGCCTGCCCGGGAAGGCATTCAGCAGAGCTGCTCGTGTTGCAGGGATGTGGGGTTGTTAATGCAGTGAAAGGAGCTGGATGAAGTATATAGGGGTGATCTTTCCTATTGGATCCATGCCTTTATCCCCTTCAATTTTGGTCAGGCCATAATAACCTCGCTGGTGTCATTGCCTGGGAAAGTTTCCCTAGGGTTAAACCCCACCCTGGGCACAGAGTCCCACACAGCTGGAGCTGCTGCCCAGGTGGTGGGGCAGGAGAGGGGTGGGTGTGTGGGGAGTTATCCCCAGTGCTGCCTGGCTTCATCCCAGCTGGCTCTGATCACCAGCAATGCACATGCTTTGCTGGATGCAGGTCATGGTGCCCTCACCCAGCCCTGTAACTTTGAGAAGTGGATGGTGCACAGAGGAGGCTCTGTGCCTGCTTGGGTCATGGGCAGGTGGGCATGGTGACCCATGCCTGCTGGAGCATGCTCAGCTCTGAGTCCCACGAAGTGCTGTTTCTTCTCCCCTCCAATGCCCCTCCTGCAGTGGTGACCCTGCTCCCAGGAGGGAAAGGGAGAAGGATTCCAACAGCAGCACTTCCCTATCCCATCCTTCCTCTGTGCTTCAGGTTCTCCTCCTCCACCAGCCAGCACCCTGCCCTGCACACCCATGGGGCAATTCTCTGTGCTGGCCTTGCCTTCCAGCCCCTTCCTGGTCTCAACTCTAATGATGGGGTGTTGCAGTCCCATGAAGGACAGGTGAGGACAGGAATGCCTGGCGCTGTTTGTCAGAGCTTATCTGCACCTTGCCATGTCACTGTTTTTATGAAAGAAGTTATTCAGAAAGTCTGGGGCATCAGGGGAGATCTGGGCACAGGTCCTGGAGGCTGTTTGTGTTTCTGGTGTTGCAAAACCAGCTCCCTGGGTGGCTGAAACTGCGTGGCTGCAGTGGGAGGTCAGGAAGGGCTGATGTGAGTTGAGAGCAGAAATGCTGAGGAAGCACCTTGGCTCCTGAGGCCATGGAGAGCAGTGGGAATTCTTGTGCTTCAGGCTCTGAGCTCACTGCATCAGACCTGCCTGACAAAGTGTGCATTTACCTAAAAATCCCCTAATAAAGTGTGACTGTGAGCACCAGGGGAGAAAGGCAACCTCACGCCCCAAGTGTGGCTTTGTTCCCAAAAGAGATCTCTCTGCTGCAGGTGAGGCTGTTCCTTGGATCTGCTGCCAACACTGGCAGAGGAAAATGCCAGGCTGCCAGGGCTCACTTGGGCTGCAGGCAATGAGCCATGAGAACTTCAAAGGATCTTGGACCTTTTTCAAGGAAACTTTCCTACCTCATTTCAAAAAGATAGCAAGACTTGGCCCTATAAGACATATTTTATGAGCTTCTTTTCACCTTTGTTGGTCCTTATGGTCAGGGGAAGGTTTTTTAAATCCCACGAGCTGGTGACCAGAAACATGCAGAGCTGATAGATCCATTTTGGTGCTCACCCAGAGCTCTGGAGGTGTCCTGGGAGAGCAATCCTCCAGTGCCTGGGGATTGCATGGGCAAAATTCCCTTCCTTCCCTCCTGCTGCCCACTGGTGCTCCCCTCTACTCCCCTGGACCATGCCTGTCCTCCTTGGAACATGTGTGTACGGTCACTCCCACACCTCAATGGGCAGGAGATGGGGAAGAGGTGGATCTATCAGATCAAGGGGTGTGGAAAGGCTGCAGGTGGAAAAATTCCCCCTTGGACCTGACTTTAGTGCCCCAGTCTGGACAAGGAGAGATCCACTGGGGACATCCCTTCTGCACGGTGACAGAGGCAGCAATTTTGCATGGGCTGACATATGCTGGTGGGCTCAGGGCTGCTTGGACCTCTCTTCCTGAAATCTTCTACAGTATGTCACCATTCCACATTGGGCAGGGCAGAAGGGGTAGGCTTTTACAGGGCTTTAAAATGCCAGAAAACTGGAAGTTTTCCCACTGCACTGTAAATGGAGCTGAATGACCTGACTTGGATGAAAGGAACCCTTGCCTGCACCTTCCTCTTGGCTTAAATCAACAGCAAAGGCAGTTGTGAAGTTCTGAATGATTTGAGAGGTCTGGCGGGTGTGGGATTCTGGTTGGTCTCACTCCCAGCACTGCCTGTGCCCTCCAAAAGCCACTGCAGACCTATGGAAGTTCCATGTGCCTGGAGCTGTATAGAGCTGGGCTTGCTGCCTCCTCCCCACCCTGGGGATGGGAATCTTGGGCACTCACTGGGTGTCCTGAGAGCTGAGACAGAGTGAGGTGGGGCTGTAGCAGAGGTAGGACATGAACCTGCTCTGAGCATGTTGGCTGGGACTATGGACCTTTAAAATCCTGTCTGTGTGCAAGTGACACTGAGCTGGCCTGGCCTGGCTGCAGCTGGGGCTGAAACGCTTTTGTCTATATTTAGTGCATTTTTCAGATAACCCTCGTTCTATTTTTGGGCTATGTGCTGACTTAGGGCCCCTTTTTCCTCTTGTGCTCAATTGTATCACAGGTCAAAGCCTCTCCATTTTTGGGATCCCCAAGTACTCAAATATTTGGAAGGGGGTTAAGGAGAAGTCAGGCAAAAATGCTTTTCCCTTCTTCCTCAATATTCAAAAAAAGGTGAGGAAATTGTTTTTTAAGGCATTTTGGTGGAGCAGCTAAGCTTGGAAACCATGAAAGGTCTTTGCTAACTCTCCTTCAGAGAGGAGACTTTCAGAGAAGCAGAAACCTGGGCTTCATGTGGGAGAGAATGGGAGAAGTTGCAGCGGCGTCTTCTGCCTGGGGTGGTTTGGTGGATCTTGAGGGTTTCATCTCCATGGGCAACATGGAGAGAGCAGAAGGATCCAAGGGCAATTTCAGTGAAGGGCCCTTATAAGGCAGTGGTGGCTGGGCTCAGTGACAGCCACCCTCCTGGTGGGAGAGCTTGGCTGGCAGGACCACGGTGCCTGCCAAGACCCGATGGAAATGCTTGAGAGCAGGAACCTTCAAAGCAGCCTGTGTTTTGCTCTTTTTAAGGTCAGCTCCTTGGAAAGCACCATGCTTGGGCAGGCCACCATCCAAGGAGCAAAGTGACAAGCACACGTGTCCCCAGCATCCCCGTGTCAGGGTGACAGGTCTCGCTGCTGTGATGGGACAGAGCAGCATGGTGACACAAGGGCCAGGGGTGCTTCACCCGCCTAGGGAGGTCCTGAGCAGTAGAGCCACCATATTCTGGAGTGGAGCTGGGCACAGCCAGTGCAGTGCTTCTGCAAATCACACCAGATCAGTGCCACCACTGAGCTTGATCCAGGCAGGGTGAGCGCTGCAGAGCTGCGTCTGGCTGTGATTGCCACCACACTCCTGCTCGGCCTGCACCCAGGACCCAGATGACGTAACCCAGAGGCACAAGGTTACCAGGGATTGTGTGTATTTTAAAACTCCTCTGTGTATCAAAGGTCTTGGGCTGGTGCCCAAAAAGGAAAGGAAAAACTGTCCTCTTGTCCTTTCCTCAAATTTGGAGTCCCATCTCCAATGTCACTGTGATCCTAATTCCTCTCCTGGCTCCAGGGGAGGGTGACATGGTCCTTCAGCAAGGTGCCAAGGTATACACAGCAGGGCTCTGCCTCTCACAGTGTCTGGGGGAGGATGTTTGAAATGCCACAGACTCCTTGAGGGCTCTCTGTCCTCTCACCCAGCTCTGCAGTGTTTACCTCCACCCCATCCTGGTGTGGTGAGACTGGATACACCCAGCCGAGGTCAGTCCAGGGCTCATGGAAGGGCAGAGCTGCTGTCTCCCATCTGCCCTGGGAGTGACCTCGGCCCCAGCCTGCAATACCCGAGCAGCATGGCAGAGCCAAGCTCACCCAGCACCCCACCACGGCAGGACCCCCCTCCCTGCCTCTCTGCTGGGCTGCTGGAGGGTGCTCTGCCAGCACAAGCAGGTGCTTGGCAGCACCCATAGCAAACATGACCATTAACGCTGGCCATCCATGACTGCCAGCATGTGGAGGTGTCTTGTGCTCGGGTTTTCAGGAGCCAGCTGCACACGAGGCACAGCTCTGTGCGGAGGGGCTCACTCCTGATCGTGCACAAGGCAGGTGTATGCACAAGGTGGTCTGGTTTTTGTCTTGTGGGAGAGGAGCAGCAGGAGGAGAACCAGAGCTAGGATGAGACCAGGACTCTGCTGCCCTGATTCATCCAAGACCTGCAGGCACTGCAGCCTGATGTCCACCAGCTCATCTCCTGTCAGGCATCACATGTGCAGTGTTGAGCTGGAAAGTTTCTCCACGATGGCCCTAATGTAGCTGTGCACTGCAGTGCTGCCTCCCTAGGCCTTTGCATGTGGCTGTGACTCAGCCTGGAGGAATAACTACAAACCCCAAACATCCCTATGTACGTAGAAAATGGAGCCTGGCCATTTGCAGCCAAATTCCAGCCCCCTTCTCCAGAACCCCATGCCATATCTGGCTGGCTGTAGCAGTGGTCCCACATCTTACACTGTTCTGCTGTGGGAGCTGTGCACCTTCCAGGGCCTTGGCCATGACATATCCAGCCATGCCATTGGTATTGGTCCCAAGCAGAGTTGCTGGCCTGACTGGAAATAGCCTCAAGCTAATTTTAATCTGGGTGGTGGTGTATTTTTCAGGTCATTGGGGTGGGTGGTGGGCAGGGCTTGGCAGGGTGTCCTGGGGACATGCCGCGTGCAGGGATGTGCACACACTGTCGTCTGCACAGGCACTGGGACCTGGGGGAGGCACACTGGGCATGGTCACAGGGGATCTGTTCCCTTCGTCTCAGCACAAAACCAGACTGCAGATTAAGAGGAGACTTTAGTGTTCCCTTCCTCCCCTCAGTATAATGAAACCTACACAGGACATTTATAGCAGCCTTTCCTTATCAGGAGCTCTCTTGGGTTTCACTCTGGGGTGACACCTGGGAGCAAATTCCTGTGCTGCTGGTGGCAGCTGAGAGGAGGTTCCAGGGTCCTCCTGCCCTGCACAGCCCCAGGGTCCCTGCAGGCTGGGGTCAGTGTTGGGCAAGGTGGGGGCACAATGGTGGTGCCAGGAACCTGTAGTACCCTCCTCATGCCCCTCAGCCATCCCATTTCTTTGTGAGCATGAGGCATGGGAGGTCTCTTGTCTGGCATCACACCACTGCTGTGCCATCTGTAACAAGAGACTCCAAAGACTCTGTCTGGTGCTACCACAGTCCTTATCTCAGCCACGGGAGGTCAACAAAGAAGATCCCTCCTTTGGAGATGCCATATGGAAACTGCTGAACTTGCTCCAGGCTCTCCATCAGCTCCCCAGTTCCCTTATCTCCATTTTTCACACATGGCTTTACAATCTTGTTCCACGAAGGATATAAAGTGGTTCTCAACAAGATACTGAGAGCAATGGTCTCTCCAGGGGGAGACTGAGCCAAAGAACCAAATGCGCAGGGATATCCCAGTGGGGCAGGAATCCCCCAGCATCATGGACCAGGGAAGCACCTAGGGAAAGTTACAGGCAATAGCCCCTGTCCCCAGGGAGAGCCAGGCAAAGCTGAGGGGCTGCAGGAGCAGTGAGTCTCTGCTCAGCCAGGGCAGCTGCAGAGTGCAGGTTCCCTCCTGGCTGCCTCTGGACAGGGAGGTCAGACCATGGTGGGAGCTGGCCTCTCTCCTGGGCAGCATGTCATAGTGTGAAGACAAAAGAAAAGTCAAGGTGACTCAGCACAAGGACAACCATGAGATCCTTCAAGGCTGAGGATACTACTGAGTGCTGGATAAGCCCATCCTTGTCCTGGGGATCCCACTCCAGCACAAACAACTTAGATTGTCAAAAATTCTCCCATTAGGAAAGGGAAAGCAGAACAGGGCTGGTGCTGGTGACCTGGCCAGGGCAGCTGAGCAAAGCCTGGCCGTCCCCAGGCTGCTCCCTCCAGCTCCTGCCAGCACAAAGTTTCCACCCCCTTCCCGGGACACTCTGGGGAGCCCTGCCCCTCCACATTGGAATGAAACCAAACTGCAGAACAGAGAACACCTCAGCAAAGGGTGATGGGTTCACTTTTCCCCACTTCACTCCAGCCTTCTCGGATGAGGACGCTAATGGTGAGGCCATGCAGTCTGGGTGGGAGCACAGGCATCCAGAGGAAAGCCTGATGGAGCAGCCCTGTTTCTACACAGTGTCACTGTGTCTGTGTTCCCTACAGACACTGGCTGCTGGGAAAGATGTGGTGTGACCCTGTGTCATGAAGTACAAGGACCAAAGAGAAGGAGCATGTCTGATGGCATCAGCAAAGTGCAGGAAAACTGGTCCATCTGGGACAGTTGACCAGATGGACACCTTGACCAATCTCCAGCAAGCGTTAGCTGAACAATCAAGGCTGGACAGCTATAGAAGAGTCATTTTCTACCCTGTAATTTTCTCATTCCCTGAAATGGAAGAGCCAGGTTTCATTTTATTTGATTATTATTGTTCTGGTTTGAATTTGAGTGTAGGAAGTTCCTGCCTCTGTCTTAGAGAGGGATTTAAAATAAAAATGGTACAAATATATGGGACTATGAGCAGATGAAGATGAGGATTAAGCCCTCCATGGTCAGCAGTGCTTTGTGCCTCAGCCCAGACAGGCTCACAGTTCAGGGTATGCACTCCTGGGGCTCAAACAAATTTGCACTGAACTGTGGAAGGCCTGACCAGGTGACTGAGTGGTTGCTCTTTTATTCAGCTTCAACCCAGCCTTTTTTCCCACTCTTGCCATAGAGGGCTGAGTCTCCCCAGTCTGGTTGGATCCCAGGGCTTAGCACTGCTCTGCAGCAGGACCAACTGCCAAAACTTCATCTTGCACAAGACAAATGTGTGGAAGGGGACAAAAGAGTCAGAAATGCTGCCGTGTGGGAGGTGGCAGCTTCCAGGGTTCATCCAACCCAGCCACACACAGGGCCCCAGCAGCAGCACGGCGTGACCTGCCCTGACCCTGCAGCACCTTCGGTGACAAAGGCGTGGCCAGGCTTGCACTTCTACTGGCCTGGGGTTGGCTTAGGCAGGATTTAACCCTGACCCTAAACAGGCGCTGAATGCTGATTCAAATGCTCATCTTTTGGGACACACATACTTGGAGGCAATTTGGGAGCACACTTGAATAAAGCTCCACTGACTGAGAGAACGCTGGGCAACTCATGGCACTCACCTGTCTGGAGGGGGTCACTTCAGCCCAGGAGCAGGCAGAAGAGCCAGAGAGAGACATGTGATCCAAACCTTGGAAAATCCAACTGCCCTGATTTATAGAAGTTACCAAGCCATGCCCTCACTGAAGCCCCTCAGGAGTGTCAGAGCCTTGGGGCACTCTCAAGTGCCAAGTCTCTCAAGGGCTCCAGGGTCCTTGTCCAGCCCAGTTGGGGTCAGAAGGGCTACAGGAAGAGCAAACTTTGAGCCAGTGTCTGTTCCTTGCCTCCACACCACGATGTGCCCTCTGAGCACAGTCAATGGAGCTCACACTTCCCTCTGTGGAGAACAACTGCCCCATGGAGAACACCCTCCCCATGGGGAGCACACTACCCTGTGGAGCACATCCCACCCCTGTGGAGCACATCCCCTCACTTTGGCTTATGGCATGAGCTCTCTTGGGGTGACGCTGGGGGACCCTGGAGGGAACAGCTGCTGCTGGGATCCAGGGAGGCGGGGAATGACGGGCCTCGGGGGATTGCGAAGGCCAGGGAGCAGGAAGGACCGGCCGTTCCCCGGCGGTGCAGGGGCGTGGGGCAGCAGGGTGGGCAGGCTCCTTCTCTCGGCGTGGTGTGGAAAGTGGGAGCTGGATATCAGTCACTTTTGATGAGACCCGTCAGGAGCCACTGTGGCCGGTGGCTGTTAATGGGGCAGCAGCTGCGTTCCCCACTCCCTCCTTCTGCAGTGCAGGCAGGGAGAGCGCAAACCTCTGCCTGCTCTGTGCCCGCTGCCTGCTCCCACCGCCGGGCGGAGGTGCCGGGCTTGGGGGTGGCAGTGGCGAGGGGTGACAGGGTGACGCCGCGTTCAGTCCCACGCCACCCTCTCGTCTCATAGGCGGTGACCCCGGCCACTGCACCCCGACCGGCAAGGTTACTCCACGCTGACACACACCCCAGAATCGCCTTGGGTCAAATTACTGGGCTCATCTCAGCAGCTGCTATTTCCTTCTGTCCCCAAGCCAAGCGAGGAGGTTGTGGAAAACAGGGAGGTGTCAGTCCAGGGTGCCCTGAGTCAGAGCGCCGCCGGGCTGGGATCACGGGGCTGCTCGCGGAGGGGGCTCATCAGCGTCCCCAGCCAGGAGGGGACACCCCGCCCCGGCCAGGCGCTGCTGCAAAAGGCGGCCAACCTCTCCTCTGATCACTCCCCCAAATATCTGCCTCCCTGGGCAGCCTTCCCGACTGGACACTGCTGTTTGGCCCAAAGCCGGTTTGCAGCCCTGTTTTTCAAAGTTGTTTTGGTGTCTCCTGGCAGAAAGCTGCTGGTGACCCAAATTCTAAATATAGAAGCAAGCCCGTTTTTTATGCGACAAATGCAAAACCTCCGTCCCACGTTCATCTTTGGGAAATAGGTCTTTTTGTCAGAGAAGTGCAAATATAACACCCAGATTTCTTTCCAGTGAGGTCACCTCCTGGCTGTGGTCATTCCCAGAGGGCACTCACCGTATTTGTTGAAGGTAAGCTCCTCCATGCTCCTGCACGGCTGTAAAGCCACACTGGAAGCGTCAGGCAAATCCCAGGCTCTTCATGGACCCCCCCCATCTCAGGTGCTGGGCGGTGCCTCTGGGATGGAAGTGTATCATGAGACTGGCCTGCTGCCCTCTCCCATGGCAGAACAGCTGGGGAGCCAGGTCTTGTCTCTTCCCCTCACCCTCAGGTGTTGTGTGGGCTGTGGGTGGCACAAGGAAATTGTGTGGGGCTTGAGGGTGGCGGTTGCCCCATAGGTACGATCATCAACCATGTGCTCTGCACCTCGCTCAGGTTACTGTCTCTTATCCAGGCCATGCAGCACAGAGCAGCTTCTCCCCATTGCAGAGCACATCCATGTCCCACTGGTGTCCTGGGCAGGAACTGTCCCCAGCTTTGAAATAACCACAGGTTCCCTGAGTGCCTCACAGCTCTTCTCCAGTGTGGGCCAGGGCTTGGGCAGAAGCCTCTGTGCCACGGGGGGTTGGGAGCTGATGCAAAGCCCTGGGCTGGGAGCAGTGGGGGGCTGGGAGCAGTGGGGTCCTGGCCACCAGGCAGCAAGGGACCAAAGTTGGTAACAACCCCTACTTACCACTGGCCTGAGCCCCAATGCATCTGCAGAGCCCCGACGCAGCAGGGGCTGAACTGAACCCTTCACCTGGGTTTGTGCCTGGCCAGACACAGCAATGTCTCTCTGCCAGCATCTCTTGGATGCCAGCAGAGAGGAGAGGAAAGACAGAGGAGACACTTCTGTGGAGTCCTGTGGACCTGGGATGGAGACCACCTGAGCCAGCCAGGTCTCTGGCATCTCTGGGGGGAGAAGCCACGCTGAGCTTGCGCCTCGTGGACCTTACTCTGGCCACCAAACCCCAGCAATACCCTTGAGGTTTCTCAGGGACTGGTAGTCTTTCCCAGTTTAAGTAAGGAGCATACCTCTTGTCCCCAGTGCCACAGTGCATGTTGCATTTTCTTGATCTACAACACAAACAAACAACTTCAGGCAGGAGCTTCCAGGCAAATCTATCCCAAGGAGCCAGCAGCATGAAAATAGCCACGTGAGGAGCTGAGGTGTGGCACACACAGGCAGCAGAGGGGTGAGTGGTGATTGGTGGCACCTCCCAATCCACTTCATGAGGCTGGGTGGGTGTCTGGGCACTTCCCTGGGGCTCTGGAGCGGGTGCCCCAAGGGCTCTCAGTAGGATGGGCGAGGATGGGACAGGGTGGCTTGGGGAAGGAGAATGAGCAGCTTCTGCTCACTCATAAAGACCCTGAGATTAACTCAGTTGGTCAGAGCATGGTGCAAATAACACCAAGGTGAGGTCTTGACTCTGTATGGGCCATTCACTTCAGAGTTGGACTTGATGACCCTTTTGGGTCCCTTCCAGCTCAGTTTATTCTGTGATTCATTTCCCTGTTTTCTGCTGTTTGGCACAGAGCCTGTGTTGAAGGACTGTGTCTGTACACTGCACATGTACTTCCTCATTAACTGCTCTTCCCAGCCCCAGCTAACGAGCACCCAGCTCACGGTGTGGCAGCAAGCCCTGTGGCTCACTCAGACTGTGGCCTTCAGGCACCTGTGAGCTGCAAGGACCGAGCCACTGCTGACCCATAGCCCCAGGACATGGCTGGGAAATGTTCCTTCAGGTGCTCAGCAGTTGCTGATGACTTCAGCATCACCAGGAGGAAAGGCTGGGGCAGAGCTCCCTGGGCTTGGGAAAACTCATGTCAGGGATGCCAGGAGCACCATCTACTTGGGATGCAGCAAGATCACCCTAGGGACCTGCTGGGAAACCAGAGTGGGTGCCCTGAGACCCCTTCTCAGTCAATGCCAAATGCTGAAGACATGTTCGTGGATAGCTTTGCAAAGATCCAAACATACTATTATTTCCTGATCTCTTATTTTTTTAGAACTTTTGGGTAGTTGGACCAAGTATATTTTTTTAAATAAAGGACAGGTAAATGGGGTTTGAAGCTAGATGATCTTTATGGGCCCTTCCGACTCAAACCATTCTATAACAAGCACCCTGCCTGCTTTGCATGCCATTTGTTGGGTGAAATGAAGCATATGCATAACACGCTGGCCCTGCTCCTTGCCAGAGGCTCTCAGTGCTGCTCCCAAAACCTCCTGGATGAAACAGAAGCCAGTGTAATCACCCTCCTAATTTCAGCACTCACCCAAATTCACAGAGTGCCTCCAGTTACGCGCCTGAGCAGCAGAGCCCGAGGCACCTGCTGGGGTGGACTTGTGCTGTGACACACCAAGGCTGCAGTTAACTCCCCATTACCTGTGGGCAGGTGAGGTGCAGTCAGCTGCTTGCTCATCCTCTCCAGGCACAGCCACCTCAGGCCTGGCAGCTCAGCTCAGCGTGACTTTCCCGGTGGCCTGAGAGCCAGGGCCAGCCAGGAGTCAAAGCCAGGTCATGCCCTGTGTCCCTGCATCCTACCTCAGCATGCCACAGGGAGGGCACTCTGGTTTCCTTGCCTTACTCAGTGTCAGCAGACACTGCTGTCCCTGGGGACCGGGGTCTGTTCCTGCAGGCTCTCCTGGCTATCCCCAAGCACACACAGAAGGTACAGTGACCTGGACCCCAGCTCAGCACCGCAGGCTGGTAGGCACACGGGGGCTGGGCCACCACAGCTTCCTGCCCGCTGCACCCTGTGCCAGCAAGATTAAAGCCATTTCCCACTGTCACACAGCACAGCTGTCACACAGCACAGCCCCTGGCCACAGCCTCTGGTTGGGGACAGCAGGGTCTGGCAACCACTGCTGATGGCCCAGGCTGGTGAGAAGCTCCTTCCTCTGCTTCTCCCTCTGTGCAGCAGCTTTTCCAGCAGAAAATCACTGGGGCTACACACTGCCCTGGGAGCCCTTTTGGCAGTAGAAGACCAGGACAGTGTGCAGCAGAGACTGAAGCATTTCCCATCCCCGTGGGAATGGAGAGAGGGTTTAATCCCATTTAAACCTGCCCTTTAGGGCATATGCCAGCACAAATGGGGCAGTTTACCCTAGAACATGTTTCACCCTAACAAGATTCATTCTGCTGCATTTATTTATGCCCTCCTCTCTGGCACTGGGATTAAAGGTTCATTTCTGCACTCCTGCTGCAGCCAGTAGGAGCCACCTCGTAATCACTCCATGTGAAACCAGGACAAGTAGAAGCAGTAAAATTAATCTTCATGGGCAGCAGGAGCTCTTGGCTTCATGCAGGGACCAGGTTGGGGGTCAAGTGTGGCAGTGCTGTAACTTGTGGGTGTCTTCTGCAGATTGTCTCCCTCTATGCCCAGCAGTGCTGGGCACCTCCAGCTCCGTGGGCTTTAACTAAAACTGCCATGGCCAGCTCAAAATGCCCTCCATGGACATCCCAAATGCGTGGATTTTCTGCTTAGGACTGTTCCAAGCTTCCCAGGCTTCTGCTTCCCTCCTGGCAAAGTGGGGTGGGAACTCTGCAGGGTGGCAGCTCTCCTTCCTGAAACGGTTTACACTCTTCTGCAAGATCCTTCAATTACAGAAGACTAAATGTTTTTTAATTTGTGACCTCGTGTTGAATAAGACACAATTAAATTCTACCTCTTGTGAATTTACAATGGGGAATTCTCACCTGTGATGCCAGATGAGTCCTAACTGTTCCATGCATGACTCAGACACCCAAACTGCTCCATTAATGACTGTTTTAATAAATGTTCTATCTTTATACAGACAATATCCTGCCGTGTGACAAGCCTGGCACAATGTCAAACCAAACCTTGGTCCTATGGTCAGCCATGCTGAGGATGAAGGCAAACCTGGTGATGCCAAGCATCCTAAGGGGCTGTGACATTCCTGGGATGTTCCTGGTGTTGTTCTTCACGGACCCTCTGAGCCCTCTCTGTCTCGCAGGTGGGTAATGTTTGCGTGGCACATCCAGGGGGTTCAGCCCCAGCCCCCTCGTTCACGCCCCAACAAAGTTTCTCTTCGGATGAGGCCCCTGCAGCACAGCAGAGAGAAGGCAGTGGGTGTCTGGGAAGCCTCAAGCCTCTGCCCTTCCCTTCGGCAGGAGCCAGCACATCCCCCGCACCCTTCCTGTCCCCCCCCCCGCCACCCGCGTCCTCGGGGCGCTGCGGGCGGGACTGGGCTCTATCGCTTTGTAATTTTTTTTCAATGGCTTCAGCTCTTAATTCGCGTCCATCTCCGTCCTCCCGTTCCCGCTGGATCCCGGTGCCAGAGCTCCTCTCTTCCCCCCCCACCGCCGGGGGTCTCAGCTTTATCCTAACACTCCGGGGGTCCCCAGCCCTTCCCTTCTACCCCCGGGTCCCCGGGAGTCCCCATCCTCTCGCCGCTCCCTGCCCGGGGCTCTGCCGCCTCCCCGGCCCGGAGGGACCCGAACGCCC
>JAHLSL010000084.1:536457-548540 GCA_025920805.1 Petroica traversi | reverse complement strand
AGATTCGCGGTCGTTCCCCGTTCCCATTGGTTGCGCTGTGGTGACGTCACTCATTTGCATATGACATTGAGACGTCAGAGCGCTGCCCCCCTGTCCCGCCGTGACCCCCGGGCCGGGCGGTGGCGAGCGGGGACCCGCCACCTGCCCACGGTGCTCACGCGTGGGTGCCCCCGTGACCCTTCGCCCCTGTCGCCTCCGTGGCTTTCCTCGGCAGGAAGCGTGGATGTGTCTCCCCCCCGTGATGTTTAGACGCTCTTCGGGTGTAAAATGTGGCTTTTTGGAAAAGGAATGTGAATGTATAAATAGAAGTATGTGTCAATATATGAAATATGTGATATAATCACTGAATGAGTCGGGTTGGGAGTGACCTTAAAAATCATCTCGTTCCAACCCCTGCAGGGGGGTGTCGTGGCATAGTTCTTATACTATATATTACATACTGTATAAAATACAGCATATATAGTGTACTTTATCAAATACATTTGTGTAAAGAATGTAAACAGATGTAGATCTCTAATACAGAAAAGTATTGTCTATTTAACTTATTTCCAGCAAATCCTTGGTGCTTTGGAATCCCTCTGTCTTTAGATTTCGATTGTCTTTGTAAATCCCACCAATTTTAATGAGATTCAGACGTATGCTTTGATATTTTTATTGAGTTTAGTTATGCTGCCCAGGAAGGGGCTGAGTGTAGCAGGAGGAGGATTCTGGCAGTGCCAGGCTGAGGTTTGTGCCATGGGGCAATTCCACCACATCCAGGATGCTGAATCCAGGAGTCCCTCAGGTACCAAAAACAGCATCTCCTTCTGCTGTTGCTGAGCAAAGGGACAGCTCAAAAAAAGTCATAAGTCCTAAAAGAGCGACTTTCCTCTGGATTCATGTCTCTCACCTAAGCTTGGCTGAGCCTGGCAGGCCCTGGAAACTAATCCTGCTCCCATCTGGGGCAACTCACTGTGGAAAAACTTGGACTTTGTGGAGTGTAGAACTGGGTTAAAAAGGGCATTATTGCTCTTGTAATTCTTTCCTGTATATCCATATACATACTTGTGTAGGGAGTTACAGCCCTGCTCAGAGCAGCTGAGCAAAGAGTCTGGCACCCTGGCATCCCAAAATAGAGGGTTAAACTGTCTCCCTTGAGCCCAGGAACATCCATTGCTGAAGCAGCACCAGCGAGAGCTGAGCTGGGCAGGTGCCAAGTGCTGTTGCTTGTTTGGCCAAGGTTTTGCTGGGGTAGGAAACCATCCCAGAAATGCTCCCAGAAACAGGTGCTGAGCTCTGGTACTGGACTGTGCTGGATCTTCTTTCCCACCAGGATTAATCTACAGAGTGCCAAGAACTGTGTTGTTTTGCTCTAAAATAAATATTTCCTGTCCTTTTATATTTCCTCTCCCCCCAAACAACAAACCTACAACAAAAAAGACAAAAGCTGTCTGCTCTAGCTCACTGTCACTGTTGGGAACCCATTGCATCAAACTGCTGCTTATCTGGCTGAACATGGAAGGAAAAATATAAAAGTTTTTCCCCAGATAATAAAATGATAACACCTGTTTATAATAAGACTGGAAGTCTCTGTGACATAAACTTGTATCTAGGGATTTTTAATGCTGACGGCACAGTGAGCCCTGCTCTGGCATGGGGGGCCCTGAACAGGCTTGGGCGGAGCTTGGGGTTAATGTGGTGTCAAAGTCCAGTATGCCAGGTACTGTTCAGCCTTTGTGATTTATGGGGTCTGTAAGGGTGGGCTGTTCCCCTCCCAGTGTGCAGCTCCTCGGGATGCTTCACCCAGCGCATCCCAGAGAGGAAAGTTCTAAAATTTCATAGCACAGCTCATGCCAAATCTAAAATTTCCTGGATCTTGCCAGCCACTGGCAGATTTTCCAGGACTGTGTGTGATGATATCAAACAGCACAAGGTCTCGTTTGTCCTTGGGGTAAGGACCTTCCTGCAGCAATGACACAAGAGCCAGTGTGGATGCAGAGACCAGCTCTGGGAGAAACTTTACCCCCTCATTCTGCAGGGTCCCCCTCCTTCAGGTGAGACCTGGAGGAGCATGTGGGAACTCCAGGCTCCACTGAGACTCTGGACTGACTGAGGAAAGCCCTTCCAGGTCTTGGTCTGCCATTAATAAGAAGAGTCTCACGATGAAGAGGTGTTTTTGGGATTTTTCAAACTGCTCTCTGCCTTCCCCCCCTCCACTGCCCTGCCAAGGATGAGGCTCTGGCTGTGGATCAGCCTCTGTTTTGCTGGAATCAACCTGTCTGTGCTGGCAGCACCTTGGGGTGCAGCTCTGTCCCTGTGCCCAGGGCTCCCCCAGGGGAATCCTGTCAATGGGCCTGCTGGCAAAGCAATGGGATCAGCTGGACCTGTAGCACAGTTGTTGTGGGACCAAATGCATTAATTCAGCCCCACCAAACTGTCCCAGGCAGGGCCCTGCCAGCTTCAGTCCCTCGCTTAATGGGGACGGGTAGAGGACAGCTCTGGGCTGGTTCTCTGGTCATTTCTGGGGTGATGAGCAGAGCTCCCCTGTGAGGCCCAGCTGCCAGATCCCCTTCCTCTGTGTTTTGTATTTGTGTGCCAGGTTTAGGACTTTTGTACATCCGGTGCAGCAAGCTTGTGAAACACTTGTCAAATTTAGGTAAAGTGAGTTTAAAATCCCATTTCCCAAGTGGGTTGGAGGAAGGCACCTGATTTGTACCTCTGCTGCCTGCCGGGATGACTGCGCGGGGTATTCTTAGCTGTGCTGAGGAAGGGCTGCTCCTGCTGCCTGTCAGCAGCATGCCTCCCGCCGCCAAGTATTTATGGAAAGTTTCGGGAGCCTGTTGCCATTTCCAAGGGGAGTTGCTACTGTTCTTGCAGACTGTGACTTTTGAGAGCTGCCAGTCCTGCGACGCTGCAGCTCCTGCCCCAGCGAGCGCCTGGTGCATCCCGGGGCTTTGCTGCCCATCCTGTTCCCTATTCTTAGCTCCTGGGGTTATTTGCAGCCACGGTGACTCAGAAAACTAATTATTGTGTCGAGGTTTCTGAAGGGAAAAAAATAACTTGATGCATTTTGATCTCTTTATTCTACTTTAACTTTTAATATTTTTCATACCTTCTGGCTTGTTGTAAAAGGCTGTCGGACTTTCTGGAAGAATTTTGATAAACATAATTCACTTAGAAACTCATCTGTCCTCAAGTGAGTGTCCCTGGTGGGCTGTCCCCTTGTGCTGGCAGTGCCTGGGATGGGGCTGACATGCTGAGTAAGGGGGTTTGTGGAAGCCTGGGAAGGATGGCCGCTGTCCTGTGGTGGTAGCCCCAGCTCTGGCAGGGGACAGGGGGTCAGTGTGTGGTTTCTGGGACAGCTGAGCCCCAAGGATGTACAGGCAGTCCCCTTGTGTCCCAAGGGGGGACACCTGGGACACACCTCCATCACAGATGTGGAGGCACCTGTAGACACAGGAAAACTGGAAGAAGGGACATGAGAGGAAGCCACCTCCTGGTCCAAACTGGTTCCCTGGGTGCCACCTCTGCCTGGTGACAAGGCACAGCATTGACTTCAGTCCCTTGTCAGGGACACGATTGGGTCCCTGGTGTGCTGCAGTTCCCATTGAGCTGCCGGCCCTCTGTCCCCTGGTGTAAATGGGGCAAATGTTTGCTGCAGGGAAAGCAAAGACTTTCCAAATACCTGGATAAACTTCAGAGCTTGATTTGCTACTGGCTGCCCCAGTCAGAGATGTGCTTGGTGGAACCTGCAGGGACTGAGGTGGCATGTGGCCATCTCACTGTCAGGGCAGGAGCCAGCCAAGCATTTTGCCTTGGGAAGGGCTGAGCAGGTCACCCTGAGCCCTCCATGATGAGCTGATGGAGAAGCTTGGTGGCTGCCCGGGAGGGTCTGGAGCAGCTCAAGGCCAGGAGCTGCTCCCTTCTGGGGGGGGGGGGGGGGGGGGTTTCAGATTCACAGACTGGTTGGGCTTGGAAGGGACCTTAGAGAACATCTAAGAGAACATTCCACACCCCTGCCATGGGCAGGGTCACCTTCCACTATCCCATGCTGCCCCAAGCTCCATGCACCCTGGCCTTGGGCACTTCCAGAGTTGGGGCAGCCACCCCTTCTCTGAGCATCCTGTGCCATGGGCTCATCACCCTCAGAGGGCAGAGTTCCTTCCCAATATCCCATCTAACCCTGCCTTCTGCCAGTGGGAAGCCATTCCCTCTTGTCTTGGCATTCCAGGCCCTTATCCCAAGTCCCTGTCCAGCTCTCCTGGAGCCGCTTTAGGGACTGGAACCAGCTCCAAGGTCTCCCTGGAACTTTCTCTTCCCCTGGCTGAACACCCCCAGCTCTCCCAGCCTGTCCCAGAGCTGAGGGGCTCCAGCCCTTGGAGCATCTCTGTGGCTTCCTCTGGACTTGCTCCAGCAGCTCCACATCCTTCAGATGCTGGGAGTGGGCAGAGGGGCAGAATCCCCCCCGTCACATCTGCCCACGCTGTGGGATCAGCCCAGCACAGGGGTGGTTTCTGGGCTGCCAGTGCCCAAGGCCAGGTCACATCCAATTTGTCACCCCCAAGCCCTTCTCCCAGGGCTGCTCTCAACCCACCCAGTCCCCAGCCTGTGCTGGGGCTGCCCTGACCCAGATGCAGAACCTTGCACTTGGCCTGGTTGAACTTCACATGAGCCCAATCCTCTAGCCTGCCTGGGACCCTCTGGATGCCCCCTCCCTTCCCTCTGCTGAATTGATTGCTCCACACAGCTCAGTGTCATCCCCAAACCTGCTGAGAGTTTTGGAGATCAGAGCTTCATCCTGCTACTTTAACCTGAGTTTTTCAGAGCAGACAGGATAAAGTGAGGGGGAGGATCACTGCTCATTTTGGTCCTTGCCTGCATTTTGGCCTCACTCCTGCCTTCACCCTGCAGGTTTAATCCTGAAAGCTTTGCCAGGAGCCTCCTGCAGCTCCCTGGGCACCACTATTGGGCTGATCCCACTGTGGCCCACCCATGGCACAGACTCCCTTGCACCATGATGGGGGTCAGGGCCCCCCCCATGTTCCCTGGCTCAGAGAGGGTGGTAGCTGGTGACTTCCTTGAAATGTTCAGGTAGCGATCCTTTAAAATGATCCATTTCAAGTTTTGCTCTTAGGGAAGCTTTTAACTCTCTCCCACTTCCTCCAGAGCTATGGCAGCTGCCTGTGAGCCCCTGCGCCTTAAGAAGTTAAATTTGGGAGAGGTGACAATCGAAAATAATAGTGTTTGTTGTGTCTTCAGAACAGACAAATTGTCTCTGGGTTGGGGTGGGCACATGGAGAGTCCAGGCACCTTACTGCCCTTGCCTGCACCCTCTGATTTTCTGGGGACCAGACCCTAAGCAGGCAGGGGCTCTGAGCTGTTCCTGGGGGAACAGCTTTCCTACTGTCCTGTGAAAGCTTTTGTCATGTTTTAACAAAAGAAAAATAGAAGGTTTTTACCTTCTATTCATCTGACTTTGAGTTTGCTGGAGGATGAGCCTCTTGCAGGGGGCTCCCAAAGCCAAGCCTGCAGAGCATGGGAAGCACTCACTGCAGCAAGACATTCCAGGCTGACTTTGCTTAGATAACAGGGAAAATCCCTGCCTGGCTCAGCCCTGGCCTGCTTGGGTGCTTTTCTGGGTGACCTTCCCATGGCAGCTAGACTGGGGCCACTCTCTTCCCCTATCCCTGTGTGCCAGGTCTTGTCCCCAGCTCTGCTGTTGGGTGACATCCATATCTAAGCAGGGAGAAAGACTGACAATTGCATGAGGTAAGTCAAGAGCATTAATAGTGTCCTCCCAGCATGGTGGGCTTGGGGCACAGCACAGGGGACCCTGCAATCGCCAGCCCCCTCCTGAGGACCTGCCTGGTGACACTGGGGTCAGCTTTGGCTCAGCCAAACTTTTGCCAGCCTGGAAATGTCCCAGCTCAATAAGCACGTGGACCCACTCCTGGGCTCACAGTGATCCAGGGCCATGATGGCCTTGGGGGACTGGAGTCTCCTGTGATCCCTGTGCCTCCCATGAGCTGCCCCAGTCCCTCCTTCCCAGGCACCTGGGGAGGAGCAAACAGTGGGAGACTCTGGGACATCACCAGCAGGGACCTGGGAGCTGTGGAGTTTCTGCCACAATTAGATATTTAATGAACTTCTTAAATAAGTAATAATCATGTCATATTAAAAGCTATTTGCTGACTAGGTGAGTGCTCAGGCAGGATCCAGGTTTCCAGGCAGAGCTGGTGTGCTGAAGCTGTGGCTTTGTGCCACAGCCCTTGGGACTGGCCAGGGTGGCCTTTGGCAGCCCGGCCGGAGGGGATGGATGCACATGGACATCCTGGGGGAGGGAAATCCTGCTGTGCTCGGTGTGGAGCACACGAGAGTCCATTCAGAGCCCAGCTGGGCATCAGCCCCTTCGTGTTATGTCCCTAACTTACATTATTATGCTTTAATGATCCAGGTAAAGGGGGTGTCTGGCTGGTTTAACTGAGAGCACTGGAGGGTTACAGAATGGCCAAGGCCTTGCTATGGTTGTGGTGATTGTGGGGTCAGAGAAACTCAGTGCCCAAACCCTCTCTGCTCATTGCTGCCAGGGGAAGCCAGGGACCCTCTTAGGACACAGCAGAGAGTCCTCCCTGACCTCTGATTGTTCCTGGTGAGAGGCTCCACAAGCCTCAGCTGAGCCATCCCAGAGTGAGTGATAAGCTGAGCTTGACCCCTGAGCACTGCTGTCTGCAGCAGGTTCATGGTCTGCCTTGTGCCTCTGGGACAGCTGAAGTCACCAGGGGCTTGAGACCTGCTCTTGGGGACAGGTGGTGTCACACTGCTGCCCTGGCCCTGCCAGAGGGGGAGAGCTGGGTGTTGCAGGGCTGCTTCATGATCCATCACTCTCTTCTACATCTGGGAGTGTCAGAGATCAGAGTCCCTGAGATCCAGGGGATCCCATCCAGGGGGAAGGCTCCTTTGATTTCTCATTTTCTGCCTTGTAGAGCAGATGTTGTTCCTCCAGAAGCACCGAGAAACTGCAAAAGGCATTGCCATCCCACAGGGATGAATAAAAGAGTGTCTGAACCCCAGAACTGCAGTGCCCAAGCCAGCCAGCTTCCCAGGGTGCTGGGACTGGGGAAGCCTCATCACTGGGCAGCAGGGCTGAGTTAGAACTTGAGGTGCTGCAGGACTAGGGTGTGTATGGACACAGGTATGTGTCTTTTGTGTCCTGTGCCTCCTGTACCCTTCCCTTCTAGAGCAGATGGAGTTTTCCTTGGGCAGAGGGTCTTTCAAGCTCCATGGCCCCTTGGTCGACAGGGCATGAACTGGGGCTTTGCCATGAACTGGGGATTTAATCTTTAAATGCACCCACATCAGTGTGCCAAGTACTGCAGCACCCAGCTGTTCCCTCTCACTGCACTGAGCTCCCCATGGCATTTTATGGCCTTTTAATGCCCTTTTAATGTCTCTGGACCAAGGGGCACACAAATAACACTCTGCACCTTTTGGCTGCCATTCCTGTGCCTTGCCAGAAGCTTGGCAATTATTAATGAAATTAATGAATGCTAACCTCCCCCCACGCTGGGGGGAGTCTGCTTTCCCAGGGATAAAACAGTAATGAGCTGAGCAGAGGTGAAGCAGAGACCCAGGAAGGGCTGGGATGAGAGGCAGGATGTGAACAGCAGTGTGTGCTGGCAGCCCAGAGAGCATCCTGGGCTTGTCCCCACAGTGTGGGCAGCAGATGGGGGGGTATTCTGCCCACTCAGGTGAGACCCCACCTGCAGAGCTGCCTCCAGCCCTGGGATCCAACATCAGAAGGATGTGGAGCTGCTGGAGTGAATCCAGAGAGGACACAGAGATGCTCCAAGAGCTGGAGCCCCTCTGCTCTGGGAGAGCTGGGGTGTTCAGCTGGGGGAGGAGAGGCTGCAGGGAGACCTTGGATCTCTTTCCAGTGCCTAAAGGGGCTCCAAGAGATCTGGACAGGGACTTTGGACACGGGACTGGAGTGACAGGACAAGGGAATGGCTTCCCACTGCCAAGGGCAGAGTTGGATGGGGTACTGAGAAGAAATTCCTTCTTGTGATGTTGGTGAGCCCCTGGCACAGGGTGCCCAGCGAAGCTGTGGCTGCCCCACCCGTGGCAGTGTCCAAGGCCAGGTTGGGCAGGGCTTGGAGCAGCCTGGGATAGTGGAAGGTGTCCCTGGCAATGACAGGGGGTGGAATGAGATGAGCCTTTAAGGTCCCTCCCAATCCAATCCAGTCTGGGATTCTGTAACAACGCTGTCCTTGCCCTGCCTGCCACGAGGAACTTACCATGTTTGCCTGACTTAGGGACAGTGTCTGGCTCTGTCCCTGCCAGCTCCTGAGGATGGGTCTCCTGGGACACCCCACCCATGAGGATGGGGACACAATGCAGGGCTTGATGCAGGTGGGGGCTGCAGGGCACAGGCACCCAGCCCTTCACTGCAGCTTTCAATGCGACACCAGCTGGGACAGCCCCTGGCACAGATCAGTGCCACAGCCATCTTTTTGCTGTCCCTTTGAGCCCATTCGACCTCCTGGGATGCAGGAGGGCCACACTGCCAGGCTGTTTTAATGAGCTTTCCTTTTTCTCTCCCTTTTACAGGCCTTTGCACTGAAGCCAAGTGAAGAACCTCACAATTGCACTACAAAACGCTTAGCTCTGATTTCTCTGGCAGCCAAGCATATCTGTCACTGAGACCTCGAGGGCTGTTTTCCCCCTCCCTCCCCATCTCCCCTGTGCCTGTGCCTGGAAGCTGGTGCCCAGCAGTAGCTCTCTCTCCCTATCCATCCTGCTGGACTGCTCCCCACCATGTTTCAGCGTCTCACCAGCCTCTTCTTCAGTGACAACACCACACCAGAGGGCCTGGAGGAGCCCAAACCCTTTGTCGAGGAAGAGGAGGAGGAGGATGGCTGGCTCATAATTGATCTTGCAGGTGAGGAAAGCAACAGAACTGGCTTCCCACAGCCTCTGCTGCACCTTGTCTCTCCAGAGCTGGGCAAACCCTCGAGATGCCAGCAGATGAGCTTACACCACATGGGAGCAGCTCTGCCCTTCATTTTTCCTCCCCTGGGCCCCATGCTCTGCCCATGGTGCCCAGCCCTGTGGTGTCTGCAGCAGCCCCTGAACTGCTCCTCCTTTTTCCCCTTTCCTCTCCCAGTGATGGTTCTCAGCTTCCTGCCAGTGAGTGAGCAGCATTAGCATCTCCAGATGGGTTTGCTGCTGCCCAGGAGCCTCCAGGTGCCTCCATGCCAGGAGGGGCCTCTGGCAAGACACCAGCCAGGGAGATCACCCAGAGTTTTGGTGTGATCCTGCCCATGGGGTGTCGGTGGGGTGGGGGACCCAATCCTGCCACCAGCTGTGGCACTGCCATGGCCTCAGCTGAGCTGTGCCCTGGACAGCACTTTTCCAGGAGGAGCCAAGCTCAGCTGCTCTCTGCCCTGCCCCTGCTGAAAGCAAATCAGGAGCCTTCTCCCCTGAGAGACTCCAGTCCTGGGGCACTGGTGGGAGGTGGGACTGTCCCCATGTGAGGGCAGGTGGCAGTGGTGCCTGCCTGTCCCAGCTGGGGATGTGCCACCAGTGATCTGGCCATGCTTGGGTCACTTGAGAGGAGTAAATCTCAGCTCCATGGGAGTTGTCTTCCCAAATTATTCCCACTGCCCATGCCAAGCACAAGGGATGTTTGGCACCAGGTCCCTGTACCTAGAGAGCCCCCAGGGCTCCCCATTCCCAGAGCCATCCAGAGCCCTGTTTGACACCAACCAGGCAGATTGAATTCCTCCTGTGCAGATCTTCTCCAGCTCTGTTCAGATCTTGGAGTTTCTGTTGCAGATTGATGACTCAGCCAATTGTAATGATGTTTTTATGACCTTTTCCTTGCATATCCAGCAGCAGAGACAAACTCTCCTGCCTGAGCAGGAGCTCCTGATGGCTGTGCTCTTCTTTGGTAGCCCCTGGTTGGTTGTGACGCCCCAGCCTAAGGGATCACAGATGTATCCTGCAGGTTTAGGAGGAGGGTTTTGTCCTCCCTCTTGCAGGCAGCATGTCTCTGAGCAGATGTTCCCTATGCTTGTTTTTGTGATTCAAGTTGTTCATTAGGGTTTTTTTCCCATATGCAGTTACCTGGAGAGGGGACCAGAGCAGGGACCAGCCTGGGATGGGGACAGGACCAGCCCCGTGCCTGGTGGGAGCACTCTGGAGAGCTGCTGGAGATGATGGGTGGTGTGGGCATGGGCAGCTGTAGAGGATTCTCTGTCCCCTGGGCATTCAGGTGACTGTCCAGGGAGGGTCACAGCAGTGCCATGGCAGGGGGTTGTTGCAAGGAGGTCCCTGGAGCAGCAGGCACGCAGCTGCCCTGTGTTGGGGCCAGCTGGCAGCAGCTGCAGCTGGCCCAAAGCATGCCAGGAGGAGGCAGGAGCTTCCTCAGCCAGAGAAACGCTGCCTGTGCCCAGATCCCTGGGTCGAGACTGCAGAGGGCTCAGAGGGGGCCAAGGCTTGATGCTGGCACAAAACACTCACTGTTTTTCCAGTGAGGGGCCTCGGCTCTTGGTGCAGCACTGGCTTCCAGCAGTGTCTGCCTGTAAATGCCACCCCAGTGCTAATTCAGCTGCAGTCTGTTCCCACAGCAGTTCCTGAGCAGTGGGGGACCAGATTCTTTCAGCCCCGTTTCTGGGGCTTGAGTTATACCCAGCACCCCAAGAACTCAACCCAGAGACTCCAGCTGTGGTGGCCAGCAGCAGCTCCTGGCCTGGCTCCCTCCCAGCAGCAGAGAGGCAGCCCAGGGAGCCTCTGGAGTCAGCCCCCATCAGCCTGGTCATTGCCCTCTGTGTTGCAAAATGCTCCCAAATTACTCAGACCTTCCTGGAATGTTTCTGATGCTGCTCTCACTCCCTTGCTTAGCCTGGCCCTGCTCAGCACTCAGGGAGAGAGCAAAGAGCATTTCCCAGGATGCGGCAGCATCACTGAGGTACTTGAGGATGCCAGAATATTGCGTTGTGACATTAAAACCCACCTTGGCAAAGGATGGGCCCAGAGTAGCCCCGTGCTCCCTGTGCCCACAGAGCACTGTTGTGGGAGTGCTGCTCCAGCCGGGCTTGGGGGCTGTCTCCAGGCTGGCAAACAATCTCCAGCCCAGCATGACAACAACTATTAATAGACTGATATCCTCTGTCCTGGAGAAAGACATCCTTGTGTTTGCAAGGCCAACTGTGGCCTGTCCTGGATCTGGGCTGGGGCATCAGCTGCAGGAGGAGCTGGGGATGCACTGAGCCAGGAATACCCGGCCCCATGCTCTGGGTTTCTCTGCACAAGAACAGATTAATCTGTGCTTCCTCCTGCTCCCCCACCCAGCTGCAGGGTCACATATGTCCAATAGTTACTGCACTGCCTCCCTCCTCACCAGTTCCCTCAAATCCCACTAAAGAGTCTGGGAATGAGCGTGGGCATCCCTTCATGCTCCCTTCCCATTACCGCACCAGTAATTCCAAGCACAGGCAGCCTAGAAAAGCACCGGCCCAAATGCTGTTGCCAGGTAGAGATGAAGGGAAGGCATGGAAGGCTGTGGGGGTGGCAGCTTCTGGACCAGCCACTCAAAATTTGGCCTGTAACAGGCTGG
This sequence comes from Petroica traversi, assembly GCA_025920805.1. Taxonomy (NCBI): domain Eukaryota; kingdom Metazoa; phylum Chordata; class Aves; order Passeriformes; family Petroicidae; genus Petroica; species Petroica traversi. The sequence goes on along the minus strand of JAHLSL010000084.1, from coordinate 536,944 downwards.
AGTTGAAGGCACAGTGAAAACTTTTGCTAAAGAATTTATTCCCATGATTTCTTCCAGAGAAAAGGTGTGGACTGTTTTTCTGCTCTGTGTGTGCTTGGTTTCCATGTTTGCGGAGGGCTGGGTGGTGATTGTGAGCACGGGCGTGTCGCGTTGTCTGGCCCGGCTCAGGTGTCGTCAGAGCGGGGAAAGCAGCGTTTTTCACTGGCTGAGAAGGAAAAAAAACCCCATTGCTGCAGTAAACCCTGCTGGTCTCCCAGCCTGGTGGTTCAGCTTGTCCCAGCAGCGCGGTTTCCATGCCAGGCCGGGTCCCCGAGCGGGGGGTTCTGCCGGGCCCGCGCGTAGCGGTGTGGTGGCGGTGGGTGTCTGTCGCACTAACGATGCCCCTTTCTCTCCCCCTCCCTCCCCACTGTACATGGTATGTGTGTGTGTCCCCGCTGCGCCCCGCATGGCTCTGCACCCCCGCCCCAGGCCAGCCGTGCCACACCGC
>JAHLSL010000084.1:511219-531457 GCA_025920805.1 Petroica traversi | reverse complement strand
CTCGCACTCCTCATCTTCCTCCTGTCGCCCTCATCGCGCCCCTCGCCCTCGATGCCGTCTGGGCCGCGACCCCTGGAGCCGCCGGCATGGAGGGCCACGCCACCCCTCCCCAGCAGCCTCGACAGCCTTCACGTGGGACATCGGCATTCCCAGTGAAATCACCTGTTCCTGAAATCCACCTGTCCCCGGCGAAACCTGTTTGTTCTGATAAGCCTGTGACATCAGTGCCTTTCCTTATATCATGACTCCGTGTAAAGCCAGGCTGGGATGTCACAGAGACACCGAGCAGGAGTGACAAGAGTAATGAAGCCACAAGATTTGGAATTTTTAGGAAAATCTCATCAATGACACTAAATAATGCTTCCGCCCTGCAAAACCAGCAAATACTCCTCTCCCTCCTTGATTTCTTCAGTTCGTTTTACCACGATAAGATAATCTCCCACTGCCAGTCCCAAAGGGGCTTGTGGCTGAAAGCGCTGGTGGAATCTCCGTGGCCGGGCCAGCTCCTGGTGCCTCACGGTGTTTTTTTTTTAAATCAACCTTTAAAGGAATCTCAGGAACCAAAGCACCATCCCAGCGCTGTGCCGGAGCCCTTGGCTACCGTGCCAGGAGGGGTGGCCAGCCTGGGGTGGCATCACCGTGGCTGGTGGTCCCATCTGAGTGAGCCCCTTCCTCCTGGAGCCAGTCACCTGCCCCAGCCACACCTGTATCCCTGTGGATACGCCTGTAAATGTCTGTGTATATATTTCTCTCTGTACCTTCATGCTCAGAAGAGGCTCTGTTAAGCTGAGGAGTGTTGTCTGCCTGGTGCCAGTCCCTGCAAGGGGGAGGAGGCATGGATCTGCACAGCTTCCCTGAGGTGGCCAAAGCACGTCGATGGTGGTGGTGAAAGGATGCTGAAGAGGAGGCCAGAGGGAAGAGGTTGAAGTAAGGACAAAGATGGATCTGGGAGCGCTGCAATGGGTCAGGATGGGGCAGGCCTGAGTGAGAGCATCGCTGTAACAGGAGCTGTAACAGAAGCATCTTCATTCCCCACTAAAAATTGCATCCTTTCCCATGAAGGGCCAAATTCCACCACTAGGCAATGCTAATTTTTAATGCAAATCCCTCCTCTCTCTGTGATGGACTCCTTCTGCCTTTGGAAGAACGTGGTCCAGGCTTTTCACTGGCTCCAGCAGCAGCTGAGATAGCTCCAAATCCAGCAAAAATTTGCTGATCTGTCCCCAGTTCACTCCTTTTAGGAACTTTTCCCTGGGAAAGCATCCTGCTCATGACCAACTCACAGCCTGGATTCCCACTCTCTGAGACAAGAAATACCCCACAACACTCCAGAAAATTCTGATTTCACCAGAGGTTCTTCCACTCACCATGTTGCATCCTTTAATATCAGCCGGGGACTGTGGCAGGAGGAATTGTGGTGAGCCCAAACTGAGACTTATTATCAGCCCAAACCGATAGTTATTAATTCTTTTAATGAGATTAAAATCAAAATGAACCTTCTTAGGAGCAGCATCCCCCAGGCCCAGGCCAGGGAGCCTGGGCTGCAGTAGCTGGCTGCTGCTGCTCACCTGCAGCATTTCCCCTTCACTCCTCTGCCTCGGCATTCCCAAAAGCTCAGAGCTGGGGAACTCCTGCCCTCCTTGGGCCTCACCACAACCTCTGTCCCTCGCCAAGCCCGAGGCCACACTGAGCTCACCCTGTCCCATCCCTGGTGTCTTCTTGGCAAAGAGGCATCTCCTGCCTCCAGGGGAGCGTTTACATCTTTGGCTTCCTGGGCTTCACACTCAATGCCTTTTTTCCCCCTGCAGTGATGCCTGGGATGGGCCTGGTGCAGGGCACAGCTGCTGTGACAACAGGCAGGGGCTGAGCCCGAGCTCCCAGATATCTGAAGAGGTGCTGCCATCCCATCCTGCTCTTCCCGTGCCTCTGGATGAGCCGCTCTGTGGCCACTGGGCAGCAGCATAGGAGGAACCATTTTCTCCCCATCCCCAACACACATCAAGAAGTGGAGAAGCCAAGCACTGCCCAGCCCCAGCTTGGTCTCCTTTACAAATTCTCTTCCTGCACATCCGAGTTGCTGCCGGAGCCCTCCAGAAATCAGAGTCTGGCTGTGACCCCACTGCCCCCTTGGCAGCTCCCAGACTAACAGGCTGGGGGGAGCAGTGGCCCCAAGGCAGATCCTGCTGTGTCTCACCTGCCAGGCTCTCCTGTGCCTGCTGACTGCTGGAAATGGTACCCCAGGAGAAATCCCTCATGGAAATCCTCCCGTGCACCCTGCTCATCTGCTGTGAGCCAGAAGCCCTTGGCCGTGTTCCTGGGGACTTGTCTCAGCCTGGCATTGCCACCAGCACCCAGCTCCCAGTGCCCATTTCAAACAGGTGATCTTCTTCCTCCGTCCTGGTTTTCAGAAGCAAATTCAAACAGTTTTCTTTTCCTTTCTTCTTTCTGTGCCAGTCTGAGATGTCTTTCATCACACCATGCCCAGCCAGCACAGGAGGTGAAGCAGAACTATTATCACACTTTATATCCAAAGTATGTTTATAAAGGATTAATAAATTATTAATAATGTTTCCATGAAGAGGTTAATCCAGACCCCGAGCCTCTGGCAGGTCAGCAGAGTGCCCAAGCCACAGCAAATGAGCTCTTGCACCCCCCCTCATTTGCACTCTTGCTCTGTATTAACACCTAACACTCACCTGCCAGCCCTTGCAAGGTGGCTGTTGCCCCCAGTGTGACTCTCCCTCCCTGTGCTCCATTCAAGCTGTGCTTTGCAGAAGACCTGCAATGTTCTGCTCCTCCCAGCAGCAAGCACAATGCCTGGCCTGGTCCCAGGCCTCCTGCCCAGTGCTGCTAGAGCAAGAAAACCCTTTTTCACTGAGGTTTTTTGTCTCCTCTAATCTTAAAACAAATGAAAGGTGCTTAAAAACTGATAACTTTCTGTGTGTGCACCCATGTGCATGTGTAGATATTTCACAGCCCAGTGTGGGTGTTCAGTAGCTTGTTTTGGGGTGTGGGGTTGAATTTTTTAGGATTTTTTTTTTTTGCACCCAGTATTTGTGATGTGCTGTGTGGTGCATGGAAGGTTCTGGTTTGCAAGGAGCTCTTGGGCTGGTCCTGCTGGGACAGATGGAGTGAATTTTGCTTCTTTTCTGTACTTGTGTAGGGGGAAACTACAGCATGGACTCAGGGACAAACCAATCTGCTGGGATCTTAAAAAATGTCTTTTTCCCAGGCTTCTCTGTTAGAATGTGGGGTTTGGTTCTGGGATGCTGCAGGGATGTGGCCTGTGGCATCACATGGTGGTGGCAGGAGCTGCAAGGTCCTCTGACACTCCTGTGTGGAAAAGGAATTGTGGCCATTCTTGGTGGGACCTTTCCTGGGCTGCAGCCCCTCTTCATTTGTTCGTGCCCTGAAAATTCACCTTTTCAGCTGAATGTGGCTGGTCCCTTTTTGGTCTTGCTTGTGAACAAGAAGGTATGGATTTTCAGCACTGAGCCTCCTAGGGTTTGAGAAGTGCAGCAGAGCTGTGTGTTATGGCCTGACCCAGCACATCACTGGAATCAGGAGACAGCCAGGATGGGGGAAGCCATCAGAGTGATCATCTGGAGAAATGGTGATGCAGGCAACTGAAAGAAATTTTTGAATTTCTTGCAATGAAAGCATAAAAACAGGTAGAATTCCCAGTGGAGAGACCCTCTTCAGTAAATGTCAGCTTTTCTAGGCAGTGTGGCAGTGCTGGGCTCAGACTCCTGAGCTGGCTCCAGCCCCAGCAGCTTCCCAGCACCATTCTGGACTCGCAGGCTCAGGGCAGCAGAGCCCTGGGCCGGGCTGGGGCTGTGCTCTCAGAGATGGCTGGAGCTTGTGAGACCCCTTATGGAGGGAAGAATCTTCCCCCCACTGCAGCCCCCATTATGCAGGGATGTTCTCCAAGCAAGATTTGCATCGGATTGCCTGGCGCTGCTGTGGCTGCCCTGTCCCAGCACAAGGGATGAACCCCCAAAGTGTGTGACAGGACCAGGAGGGACAGTCCTGCTGGAGAAGTGCCACCTCTTAGGATGCACCAGGGTCCCCCCGTGCCCCCAGGCCCCCAAGGCTGTGCTTGTTGCACTGGGCAAGGCCAGGCAGTGGCTGTGGCACATTCAGGCAACCTCATGGCAACCTCAACAAAGTTCTCACACCAAATTGTGGCTCTTGCTTGGCACTGCAAGGCTGGAGGGCTGCCAAGGCAGGAGGGGCAAAAGTTCTCCTCACCTGTTGCTCTGACTCTTGCACTCACAAATGCTCTTTCTAAGAAACTGCTGCAAAAGCTTGGTCTGGAAGGAAAACTATTCTTTCCATGGGAGTCTGCATGTCCTTCTCATTGTGGATAACATAAATGCATAGCTCATCCCTAAGATCCCTGCTGTGGGAATCTTCTCTCTTTAGGGGTGTTTCTTATCAATAATTTTACATTTACATCATTCTGGTACTTCTTCCTCCTCTATCCAGCCCTTGGGAAGCAAAATACTCACTTAGATGTCTTACACACTGCTAAGGAAAAAAAAAAAAAAAGATGAAAAAATACTCCAGTGAGGTTCTAGGCTTGAGTCCCACATCTTTGCAATTGCCCCTCTGGATCAGTATCAATTCCATTGCCCTTCATCAAGTCAAAATTAAACTTCATGTGAATTTATTGAAAGTAAAGTGTGTCCCCAAAGACCAACCATCTAATAATTAGGAAACAGTAAGAAGACATAAGTCACCTCAAGTGAAGATAAATGGTTCTCCGCATGTCTCAGAAAGCAGCACCGAGCCCCACTGCCCTGGGAATGGCTGGTGGCAGTCCTCGAGTCTTCCCTGAGTCTCCAGGTTAAAACAAGAGGCTGTCCATGTCCAGCCAGTGCCATGGGGACTCTCAAGCCACCAGGGATTGTCAGCTGCCAGCACTCCCACAGGTGACTCTCATGTGCCTCTAGTTTGCTGCTCCTTTGCTGCATGCACTCAGCAATAGCTGCTGGTGGTAGGAGGGCACCAGCACCCCAGCATCCCCTGGTTCTCAGAGCTTCCCCCCCAAGCCCTTCTCCACCACTGGACTGTGGTGACCTCAGCACAGCTGCTGGCAGGACTGGAGCCTGAGGAGGGGCACCCGTGGCACTGGCAACTCCTCCCTCCCAGGGGACTGCCCCAGGCAGACCCACCCGGGACAAGAATGGGCCTTAAAAGGGGCTGATGCCCTCAGGGCTTGTCTTCTTCAAGGTGTAGCTTTCCATCTCTCAAATCTGCTCCATACAAAGTCAGTAACCTCCTGTCGTCATCATGGGCTCATCCTCATCCCATTCCCATCCCTCTGGGATGGAGCCTCTGCCACAGGTCACCTGAATGTGGGAGCTGGATGCACCAATGTAAAGGATCCCTTCTTTGCTCAGAGGTGTCCTCAAACCTATTGGAGATGCCACCTTCTCCTTGCTCACCTCCAGGATCCCAGAGCACTCCCTGGCCGTGGGCTCTGGACAGCTGGACACGGTTGGGCAGGAGGAGTCCCTGTTCCATTCTCCATCAGCCTTTTGTTTTGCTTCTTGAAAACGTTCGTCATTAACTAAACCCAGGGCACTCTCCTTGGAGGAATGAGAACAATAAGGATGAGCAGCTCCATTTAATAGCAAAAGTGGCTCTTAGGCATGATTGTCTTTCCTGTTCTTCTATGCAGAGTGGTGACACCCAGGTGTGTCCCCTGTCACTCGTTCTGATCTGACACCTCCTGGGCTGGCAAGGGCGTTGCTTTTCTAACCCCATATTTTATACAGGGATGCTGCCCCGTGCTCCAGAGCACAAAAAGAGCTGCAAAGCTTTGATTCTGTTGCAGCTAAACCTGAAAGTCCTTCTGCCTTCCACTCTGACCCTGTTTCATGACATGTTGGTGGGGGGGAGGATTTTATTCTCTACAAAATGAGGGGAAATCAGCGCAGAAAATTCTAAGTGTAGCTTAAAAATGGGGTGCACAGCAGAGCCCAAAGTTCCTCTGCTCTTTTGTATTCACCTCATGAATCCTTGCTGGGGAAGCCATGAGCATCTGTGCCCAAGTCTCTCTCTTCTAATCCTCAGCTTTATGCTTCAGGAAGTCTGGGGATGAGGGAGCAGCACAAGGCGTAGCAGTAAACCAGTGATGTTTCCTTTTGTGTCAGAACTGTACTTGTACAGAGCCACTGAGCACTGCAATATTCTGTCTGTATGTAACCACCCCTGGTATCTGCTTGTAAAACTCATGCCCACATGTTACCCACCCCCATGCTGGACTGACTGTACATGTGCCTTCACCCTTTTTCATGGTTTGGCATCTTTTTTTTTAACACAATTACAGAACTTGAATAAATCACTGAACTGCAGTTACAAGTCCTATGCAAGAGGTGACCAGGGAATCAGTTTTCGATATTTCTGTGTTTCTGTGTTGTTTTCAAAGTCACTGCAGGGTGTTTCAGAGAAGCCCAACAGAATGAATGCCCCCAAATGCATTTAGATTACCTTGTTAAATTTTTTTTTTTAAATTTTTTTCTCTAAAAAGCATTTAGCATTTTGGATATACTGAATCTTTTAGGCAGTTTTGAAAAGCTCAGTCTAAACCCCAGTTGCTTGCTGGGCCGGGTTTGGAGAGTGAGCAGGAGCAGGAGCAGCAGGAGGGATGAGCAGCAGGACAGATGGCCTGTTCCATGCTTGGAAAGGGTTGCCTTAAGCCTTCCCTAAAATGCCCCGGGGAATGTTCCCTTGCCCTCCCGCCCCGGGCAGAGCAGCTCCGGGGCTCTGCTGGGCCCTTACCCGGGGCACAGCCACCTCTGGGGATCTGGAGAAGAGGGAAAAACCAGCCCCACGTTTTCTACATCACCTATGCTGTAGGACTGAGACCTCGTGTGAAACTCGGAGCTAACAAAATCCGTCCTTTTTGTGTGTTATGTGTTCAGTTGGTGTAAGCAGGGTTCATAGGGAAGGGGTGTCTCCTCCTCGTAGGACATTGTGTAAACATTTGCTGTGTGTCGACAGACTGAAGGACTGCCTGGGATCCATTGTGTAGTGTGCCTGTGTGTGTGTAACCCGGTTTTGGTTGTTAGGTTGTAATGCTGTCTCTTGACTGAAAAAAAAAAATCTAATATAAAGAAAATTCACAAGAAATAAAAAAATTATATATTTAAAATTGATTTTATGTGTATTCATCTAAAGCCTGCAAGTAAATCTGCCTGCAAAATGTTGTGGTTTTTTAAAAAAGCATTTAGAAGTCAATGGTGTGAGAGACAAGTAACAGAAAAATGTCCCTTTTGAAGACAAGGACACACAGGAGAGGGGATGGCACAAGCTGAGGTTGGAGGGGATTTGTCTCCCCATTACCAGACCTTACAATCCAGAAGATGATGACAGAGGTAAAGCAGATGTCGATTGCCCCGAGAAGATCCCAGATCAGCCCATCTCTGTAGCATCAGCTGTTTCTCCAAGCACAGTGTGAGATGTTCTCAGCAGCCACGAGAGGCAGAGATGCCTCCGAAGTGATTAAGGACTTGGAGATGAGGAGAACCTGAGCTGGGACTGCCCAGCCTGGAGGAGGTTCAGGGAGATCCCACCCTGTGTGAGGATTCCTGATGGGGGCGGGGGGGAGTGCAGGAAACAGAACTGCAACATTCTCAGTGCAGGGACAAATTGAGATGGGAGGCACAAATTGAAGTAAAAAAAATAAAAATTCCACTTAAACATAAGAAAATGCTTTTGCACTGCCAGGGTGGTTGGCCACAGGAGCAGGCTGAGAGGTTGAGGAGTTTTCATCCTTGCAGGTACCTATGAGGAGAGGAGACACGGCTGTGAGCAGCTTTGGGCAGGGGTGGGATGGGGCTTGCCCAGCCCAGTGGCTGTGCCAGCTCCTCCAGCAGAGCCAAGCCGAGGAGACACCCATGGCCCCCCAGCTGCTGGGAAGAACACTTAGATGTTAGATTAGATATTGAGAATGAAGAAAATAGCTGGGACTGAGCTTTCATAGCTTTGATAAACCTTCTTATGGGAAAACCAAATTTGGCAGCTGGAGACAAAGCCTAGGGTTATTTGGGATGAATAGAGCTCAGGAGATCCAGTCCAACACCCTGCTCACAGCAGGGCAAATACTGAATTCAGACCATGTTGGACAGGGCTTTGTTCAGCCAATGCTTGAGATTCTCCAGAGAGATCCTTCTACTGCATCCCAGGGGGAATATTTTCTTCTGTTCAGTCAAAACCTCCTCTCTTTCCATTTCTCCTGGTGGTGTCCCTTCCTCCCAGTTCACAACTCTATAAAAGCCTGGCTCCATTCTCTGCAGAGCATGAGGGCAATGAAGCCCGTCTCCCTCCTTATATCCTCTTGGTCATTCCAACCCCAGGCCATTCTGGTGGTTCTCTCTTGTGTCTCCTCTACATTATCAACATCTTGTGGGTGGGTGGGTGGTGGAAACCAGGTGTTAACATTCCAGATCCCCAAATGCCAAGGGGAACAATCCCTTCCCTGCCCCAGGGGCTGCCCGCCCTGCCCACAGCCTGGCTCAGCTCTCCTCCAGGGCTCTCTCTGACTGCAGAGCTGCCCCATAGTCCAGCTCTGCTCAGAGAACCGGTGCAGGGCCCTTTGCTCCTTCCAATGCTCCTTCCCAGTGGTAGGATCTTGCAGTTCTCCTTTCCCAAGGTCCATGTCCCTGTAAATGGTGACCCTGACCCCACAAACTGAAGCACATCCTCTCCCCTCTTCGCCTCTTTATTGGCATGTGGATGTTTTCTGTGAAGACCTTCCAGTTTCGTGGAGTTTGTCCTCATTCTCCAAAACTTCCCACTCAACCTGAGCAGCAACAGGAGCAGTGAGGCCAAGCAGGAGCAGGGAGAGCCCCAATGCAGAGCAGGGGCCCAGCAAAGAGGGGCTGCTGGGGCAGTGCTCCCAGACCCACAGCAACTGTGCCTGTGCAGGGACATGGAGACACTGAAGTGCCTGGAAAGCTGCCTTATGGAAAAGACCTCAGGAGTGTTGGAGACAGCAGCTGAGCAAGAGCCAGGTGTGCACAGGTGGGCAAGAGGCCATGGGCACCCGGCCTGTACCAGCCATGGTGTGGCAGCAGGACCTGGGCAGTGACTGTCCCCTGTGCTGGGCACTGCTGAGGCAGCTCCAGTCCTGGGGTCAGTTTTGGGCCCCTTGAGGCAAGAAAGACATTGGCAGCTGGAGCATATCAGAGAAGGGAACAGGGCTGGGGAAGAGGCTGGAGCACCAGGAGCAGCTGAGAGGGCTCAGACTGGAGAAAAGGAGACACAGGGGGGGAACATTCACTCTCCATAACTCCCTGACAGGAGGGTGCATCTGGGTGGGGTCCGGCTCTTCCCCCAGGGAACCAGGATGACAGAAAATGGCCTCAAGTTCCACCAGGGGAGCTTCAGGCTGGATATTGGGGAAAATTTCTTCATGGAAGGGGTTTTCAAGTCCTGGCACAGGCTGCCCAGGGCAATAGTGAAGTCCCCATCCCTAGAGGGATTTTTAAAATGTGTGGATGCTGTACTTGGGGACATTTGTTAGTGGTGGCCTTGGCAGTGGTGGGGGATCAGATGGGCTTTAAAGGGCTTTTCCAACCCAAATGATTCTGTGACATCGACCTTGCTCAGTGCCTGTTACCTTGTGCACAAACAGGTAATTTCTGTGGTTATAAAAGCTGACAACTTCTATTTAATATCAATTTATGTTTAATTAGCATTTTGAGATACATATTTTTAAAATTCAGAGAGAAAGATGTGGAAGAGTGTGCGCTCAGGGCTCTCCCCAGCAGCTCCTGACCTACTTTGCAGGGCAGCACATCCCAACAGCCACGGCAGCAGAGTTCCCCAGACCAAGGAATGCCAGGCTGCTCCCTGGCAGAAGCCTCTGCCCATGGAATTGGCCTTTTCCCTGCCTGCTCCCTGCTGAGCAGCCCTTTGTGGGGAGCCAGGCTGCTGGGGCTCCTCTGCTCCTGCACAGCCCCGGGGGCAGCACGGGGCCCTTCCTGTTTTCCCTTGCTTTGCAGGAACAGCTGCATAGTTAATTTGTTTGTGGTTAAACAAATTCCTTGCTAAAGCTACATATAAGGAGCTTGCAGGCCCGGAGCTCTAAATAATCCCTCCAATCCTTCTGTTTGGAATGATGCTGCTGTTGTTGCTAATAATAATTCAACCCAATTTATAGGACAATAACATTTATTTAGAGCATGAGGGATTCCACATTATACAAACCCTTAAATTTATTTTTTGTTTCACTGGTCCATTTCTACAACAAATACATCAGATCTACTATATAATAAAATTATTTACATTTCCAAACAACATGGGGTTTGTTTATAAACCCTCTGACTGCTATTCACATACAGTACTTAAACAACAGCACATTACATTATTTTAATACCTAAAAATGACAACCCTGTATTCTAAATTGTTTATGAAAAGTGAAAACAAATAAATTTACAATTGTCTTCCCCTCCCCTTCCATTTCATACAAACACATTACCCTAATGTGCTAACCCTGACTTCACTTTGCAAATCCAGGGGATTTTAGAAGAACCCAGTTTTTATAGCTATTTATCTGTTTTTTAGAAAAAAAAAATCATTTATTGGGAACAGTATAATATTAAAATGACTTACTGTACAGAATTTTATTTTAAAAAAGAAAAATCACAGCTCAAAATTGCTATTGGTAAATTCACACTCATTTACAAGTCTCATGTTTCCATGCAGTAATTTACTTGGATTTTCTTCTTTTTGACTGCATTGCACTGGCACTCGTTTCTGAAATCAAGAGAAGAAAAAAAGCATGGATACGCAGTCGGAAAGCCATTCCCCAGAGGGGCACAGATTGCCCTGTCATTTCTCCAAACTCACACCAGAGTGGAAAGCTCTGGAGAGCAGGATTTCCCCAGCACTGGGACTGACTCTTCAGCAGCTGTGGCACCCCTGGGCCCTGAGCCTGACCCACACGAGGGCCCCGAGCTGCCCTCAGGACACAGCAGCACCAGCTGGGCATTCACAGAGCCCTGACAGAACAGCCTTTGCAAGAAGAGCCAAAAGTTTTTATCTGTCCCCTAAGTGCAGCCCCCAGGTGCCCCGGGAGGAAGCGCAGCCCCAGGCACCACTCGGGGGGTTCTGGAGCCTGCCATGCCAGTGAACAACCCAGCTGTCCCAGTTCTCAGACAGTCATTAGAAAACAGCCTCTGCAGTGTCCACTCAGTCACAGGAGCACAGCTGATGCACAAAGACACAACATTAACACGTGCAGGGCCATGGTGATAGCAGATGACATGTCCAGTGCACTTACCAAGGCACTAAGTTTTCATTTAAAAACAAAAAAAGAGTAAGGACCAAGGGCATTTGCATCTTTAGATCTTTTTAAAAATGTGATTTTAAACGTTGGCAATGTCTCTTTGGCTCTTCATAATGTTTTCCAAAAACTATTGCAACTGTGTGTATTTTAAGAGTCAAAAGGGAAAAAAATTTCCAGGCCCATCTAAAATTAGAACAGCAGCAGTACAACTCCATGGCTGTTACATGTGGCATTAGAAAAAACAATCAGCATCTCAAAATTTAACAAACTCAAAGCTACAGTAAATGCTAAAAGCAGCCCTTGCTGGAAAAGTACTCCAAAAAGGGAAAACACCAGTACAGTACCAATTTTCAGAAGCAAAATCTCCACAGGCTTAACTCCAGCCTGGAGCCACTCCAAGCAGCAGGGCTGACTCTGAAGCAGCTTCAGCACCAGCTGTTGCCGCCCTTGTTGCTGCTCCAGGCTCCGTTCGGGAGGAGGAGGGGCCAGCAGTGCTCAGTCCCTGTCTCAGTCCCTTGGGAGCATCAGCAGCTCCTCCCCAAACCCTGCACCCCACAGTGTGCAGGACACAGGGACAGGGCTGAGCCTCGGTGCCTGCTCCCCCCTTCTCTCACACTGACCCTTCCGCCTCTTCCTTCCCGAGGCTCAGCAACTGAGCTCCTACTCCAGCTGGTCAAAGCCTACTTCTCTCTCCCTGCTGGTTTTTTTTTTCCTAGTAATGACTTTACGCAGCCTCTATCTCAAGAGATAACCCCTCCCAGCCCCACATTCCTTTTACCATGGATTAGGGGGTTTCTCAGGACACAGATAACATAACGAGGACAGGAGCAACCATACCAGAATAATTAAGCTCTGATTCACTAACAGCAATGTACTACAGAGCAGGCACAGGTGGCAAACCAAGTGACACTCCTGTGGCCACCTCACTATTGTGCAGCCTGTCCTCTGCCACAGAGCACCTGCTTTGGCTCATTCTTCACAGCTCAGGAGCAGCTGTGTGTCTGCAGGAGCACAGCCAGGTGTCCCCTGCCAGCTGCACCCAAGTGTCCAGCAAAGCCCTTGGACACTGTGGCAGCTTCAGATGCACGATTTAAAAACAAGGGCTTTATTTACAGAGGTAAACGAATTACACAATCAGCACAAACCCCTGTGAGAGTTTTGGTATTATTTAAATTTGATGCACTTTCCCATTCCCACATTTTCAGAATTTGACGTGTCACTGGTTGTCATCTTCAGGTTTACCCAGTACAGCATGTGGGACAGGTCACACGCTCCAGATCCCCTCAAACGCAGGCAGGGATTTTACACTGGCTTCACATTTTTCAAACTTTTTTTCACAATCATGAAAGAGAATTTATTTTTACAATACAGACTCAGTTTCTTCTGCACAGTCCTGCCACAATAAGTAAATGTAATTAAATTCAGCAGTCACAAAAGTGCAGAACATATAGGTCCCCTGTGTAATCTTTGGGAGTCATTGCACAATGATGTAAAGCTGGAATGCTTCTCTGAAACTCTGAAAATACAATATTCTTATCATCACACTTTAGTACCTCCAGTATGGAAATGGTGGCTGAATTCAACTTGACTTTCTTATATAATAATTTTATATGAATACCTCTTTGTTCTGTATATTATCTTTAAAATAGTGGTCGAATGTTGCCTCTTGACGGTCTCTCTCTACTCTCTTGCATAACTTTGGTCCATCAGCATTTTTCTGACCCTTAAACACAAGAAGCTGACAGAATTAGCTTCAGCCTGGCACTGGGCAGTGCATATCACACAAATGCTGCATAATTATTAAAGACTGTAACCTGGGTAGGAGTAAGGTATGGCAGCACCTGCTAATGCCATGGGTTAATAACTTCAGGAGTTCAGATGTTGTTGGGAAGCAGAGCTGGAGCTCTGTGCTAGCACACAGCACTCCCTGATGCTCCTGGCTGCCCCCCCCCAGCAGCCTCTGGGGTGTGCCTGAACCACAGCATTTGACTTGGCAAGAGCTGACCATGCACTTGGGAAGACTTAAGTCTTGTGTCTTTCAGGCTTCGGGAAAAGGAAAATGTCACTTTTTGATCTGAGTACAGTTCTTCCAACAGCAACACATTTCTACCAAGAGAATTCAACTAGGCAAGGTGCTGAACACTACGGTGGTGAGTGCTGCAGAAAACAAGTTCCACAGAGGTACCACAGAGGAATTCATACAGGATTTACTGCCAGTGCAGATGTCAGGAAACGCTTCAACACCAACCTGTGGCTAAATCCTTGAAACTAGAGATAAAGCACCCAAGGTGTATGAGCTGCAAACCAGCGTTAGGAGGCAGCTACTGCCAGGGCAAACAGCTGGGGAAGCAGGTTAGGAGGTGCCCTGGCCCCAGGAAGGGGGGGCTGTGCACGTTACCTTTTGCTGTGCCGGATGCGGACGCGGGTCGCGAGGATCTCTTGCGCTGCCCGTTCTCTACAGTTTCCTGTGAAGCGGCAGAATCCTCTGTTCTTGAATTTCTTCTACTTGGAGTTTTAGACTTTTCACAATTCTCTTTTGTCTCATTACTAATAAAGTGGGACAAAATATTTCTGATGAAGTGTGAGAAGAATTATGTTTTTCTATGCAAGTCAGACAAGCTGGAGGATGGCCCGATACAGGTACCAGTTCCGGACTATTAGCACTGAAGATACGAAATGCTAGAGATACCAGAAGTTCTATCAGATGAAGAATGACCTGAGTAAGCCAGAGTATAGTCCATTTCTATCAAAAATTATCAGAGGATACAGAACTGAGAAGTCCTCAAAGAGAATATTTTCAACATTAGAAGGCCAAGAAATTAGATGCATTATAAATTGTCTGCTCTGTTTTCCACAGGTGCCACCATTACTGAAGTCTAGGAAAAGCAAACAGGTTACATTAGAGACTGCTGCAGTATGGGGGTACAGAGTTGAAATTGCAGATGAAAATCAGGAGGAATTAAGAACTCTTCAGGGAGTATGCCAGCTTTTGGGTTTGCTAAAAAGACTTACTCCATTGATCCAAGTGATTTCTTCACATATTAAAAGAAATGTTTCTTTAAAACTTTCTTCAAGTTTTAAAGCTAGAAGACAAAATCCAATTTTTTTAACAGAAAGCTTTTTCTGCTATAAAATAATAATTTTAGGTACTGTGGAAATCTGTTTCTTGCCACTGAGACAATAAAAGGAGTGCTACATTTTGTAATTTAATTCCCCTTTTATTTTATCTCTCTTAGCCGTGTAAACTCATCCTGAGCTTTGGGTGTTTTCTCCTTAGTGCATTATTGCCAGACAATTTCTGGTGACTAAGCAGTTTCAGAAGCTTAACCTAAACCAATCTCCTGTGCATTCAAAAGCAAGTAATTAACTAAATAAAATTATTCTGCTGATAATGGAAAGAAAGAAAACTCTTTTCAGGCTCTTTGGGTGACACTTGCTGCATTTCAAGAAAGGCTGTCTGAATCAGAGACTGGAGTGAACACACAGCACAAAGTGACCTGTATGAGACAGAGGTCTCACTGCAGTGTCACCCTTCACACAAGTCCTACTTTGAGGGGAAGGCCTCAAACCACACAAACTTTAGGGTTAAGTAACAGAAACCTGAAATAAAACAGTATCTCCATGGAAGGAGAGACAAACATTCTCAAGGAAGGACATGCAGCAAAGGAGACTATGCATTGCAGATTATCTCAGATACAAAAGAAATACTGAAATCTATTTCCCCATAAGGGGGTATTATGGGCAATCTATAAACTGGATCCCCAAACAGGTCTCAAACTGTTCATCTCCTATGGAACTGGGGCAGCTGAACCAGCAGCCACCCACCTCAGAGGACCCCCAGAGGGAAGCAAACAGGTATCAGCACCTGAAGTTCAGTTAGTACAGGTCATTTTTACAGATTCTTGTGACTAAATCCAGAGCTGGGATTCTCTCATAGGAACCAGCACATCACGTCCCTCCTTTCATAGGAGGAAATCAAGTTACTCCATGAAAAATATTTCTAGGGGTTTATGGGTTGCAAAGTTCCCCTAAGGTTTTAAAGGTTTTTAATGGCTTTAAACTGAGAATAGGTTTGGATTAGATATCAGGGAGAAATTGGCACAGGTTGCCCAGAAAAGCTGTGGCTGCCCCATCCCTGGATGCATCCAATGCCAGACTGGACTGGACTTGGAGCACCCTGGGATAGTGGAAGATGTCCCTGCCCATGGCAGGAGGTGGAAGGTAAGTCGTAGGGTCCCTTACCACCCAAACCATCTGTATTCTATCAAGGTTTATCTTATGTGGTTCAACTCCAGGAGCCCAAAGCTGCCCACTGAATCAGCCATCACTAGACCCAGTTTGCCTGCAAACTCTCCTTCTTTTCCAGTCTTGCTCAGAAGAGCATCAATCAGAAAAACCCTGAGAATGCCCTTGTGGTAATTTGATGTGCTGGGTGAGTTTGGAGATGGTCATAAAGTACACTTCATTTGGAGAATCTGCTCAGCTGCCAATGTCCCACCTTCAGCTTTTCAGAAAAATTCTACCTTGAAGAAAACTCACTGTGAAATTTCAGCTTGTCTTTGAAAGGTGCCAATCCAAATGAAGATAAATACGGTTAAATATTCCATTCAGAGCCATTCCTGATCCCAGAAAATGCTCTGCATTCCCTCCCTTATGAAGGAAGGCACTGCCTCATCTCCTGAGGAACCCAGCAAGGGGCTGCCCCTCTTGCCCTGGCCTAGGCATGTCCACTCATGAGGGCAGTGTCCAAAACCTGGCCAGCTGTGCCAGCACCATTAGCCAAAAACCTCCCCAGCAGCTCTCACTGCCAACTGAGTGAGAGCCTGGGGTGTTTAGAATCTCCCAAGTAGATCTTGTAATTTCTTCTGACAGAGCACAATCATTTGAAATATTATCTTTTAATTACTGAATGTCTTAACCAGGACAACATGAAGTTTCTTCCTGATTTTCTTATCAAGTTTTGGCAGAGTGTTAATAAGCAAATAGAGGAAAATTGTTGAAAACAATCCTCAAGGCAGAAGAACAAACTTTTGAAAGACCTCCTTTTAGAAAACAAAAATTCACATGACAGCTAAGCTGCAGGCTTTGGGGGGTTAGTTTTGATTTGTTGTGCAACCATCAAGACCCTTCCAGGACATGATACTTCTAGGCCTGGAAAGAGGAGAGGAAGCATTGCCCAAAGCACAGACTAAGGAAAAGGTTACCTTATATTCATTGCATTTCAGCAATGGTTTGGAACATTCAACTGGCCTGATTTCTTAGCAGGAAAGAAAGGGAATGGCCAAGAAAATGAAAAGCAGTAGCAGAGGTTGAGCAATTGAAGCAAAGAGAAAGGGACTTCCTCCCACAAAAGCTATATCTACTCTGAATCTACAAACTATCTCCTTACCTTTGACCAGCAACTACTGCAGCATTTGTCTCAAGTTCTACAAAAGAAAAAGATAATTTTAAAGTCTGCTGTAGAGGCACATACCTGCTGACAAGGTATGACTAGCTCACATTTTTCTATCACATATTAGATCTCAAGGATGAGTTTCTCTCAAAGCAAAGCAAGCCAAAATATCAAATACCACATTGGCCAAGTGCTCAGTCTGATTACAGCCTTCAGGACACTGCAGTCAGCTAAGACAGGGAAAAATAAAGCCCTGCAGAAGAAAACTGTAGAGAAACTACCTAACATGGGCTACACGCTTCTCCTTTTTAAAATTTCCATTTTAGACAGTTTATTTCTACTAAATCTTCTAGGTTTTATTAGTTTTTAAACCTTAGAAGTACCCACCTGGCTCTGCTGTGCATGTAAAAATTTGCCTTAACCCAGCTGCCTCTCACAGCAGTATCTTATACTGACAAATTTCTGAAGCCTAACTGCACTTGTACAGATTTGGAAAATATCCCAGGGGAGATGATGCAAAGAGAAGTCTGATCTGTTTACTCTCTCTCTCAGTGATTTTGTACGTGCAGGTCAGGTCTCCTTTGGAGTTTTCACCTCAGTAAACAGCTCTCCTTTTCAGCATATGAAATGTCAAGTCTTTTCACTGTCTGTCTTTTAATCCTCTCCAAATCCACCGTGTCCTTTGTGGAGAGAGAAGACCTAAACACAGCCCCTCTCATGAGGAACTGCCAGAGATTTAGGGGTTACCACTGCAGTGTCAAGGATGAGCTCCCTGGGCTTTGTCTCATTGCCCAGCCCAACTCCCCCATCAAACTTGGGGTCAGTGAGGCACAAACTGGGGCTTTGCCTTTGACAGCAAATTAGCACCCAAAGCTTGCTAGAATGGGCACAGTGAATAGAGGCATAAAAAAGTCAGAGAAGGGGTAATGTCTGTCTTCCTAGGATGAATTTGCAGCGTTGGAACATCAGCCTCTTCAGTGTAAATGAATATCGCATCATCTGAGAAAACCAACATCTTGGGAACACAGGAAAACAGACTAAGCAATGTAAGGAATTACCTTTCTTCCCACCCAAAATTTAAACAGGGAGATTATCCAACAGCAAAAAATGGAGAGCATCAGTGCTTCTCCCAGCAGGACCCCCAGTACACTCACAGCAGCATGTGGCAATGATTCAGATATGAAAAAACAAGGGTGAATGATCACCTTTGTCTTGGAAATTCAAAGAAAACATTTTAGTACAATTTTTACTTTCTGAAAACTCTATTTCTAATCAGATTAGAGATGGCAAATGGATGGAGAGTGGCACTTCTCATAAGTAAGCCCACATCTATCTGTTTTCCCTACTCAGATTGGGAATTTTTAAAAAACACCCCAGAACTGAGGGTGAAATGCCATGATAATAGATGGCAACAGCTTAAAGTCATCTGTCAGGGCTCCATCCTGAAACACTCCTGAGGGGGCATTAAAAGTTGAACAGAAAAATAAAAAAGGATTACAACTCTAAAACATACTCCCATCATGGCATGAACATATTTCCATATTCAGATGGGTACAATGAAAGAAACAGCCCTCTTATTAGCTCTGCATAGAACTTCAAAATTCAAACACAATGTACCATTCCAAATCCATTCCTCCAATTTATCACAAATATCTGAAACCTTCCTTGGGGTTTTATTCATTTTTTTGCTAGACCCCATCCTGAACCTCCCACAAGGCTTTGGAAACTTCAAAAGCACAATGTAACTATCAAAGAAAAACAATCCCAAAACCACAAATAATAATAAAAACCCCACCCAATCCCCAAAATACCCAGTGTGTTAGTGACCACTGAGTATGCATTCCAACAATGCATTTTCAGTTCCAAGCATAAAGGATTTACTTCACCTCTATTCTGCTTTTCCAAAGGAAGATTTACCTGTTCTTTGAACAGTACTTTCTGATGTTGCAACTGAACTTTTTTTCTGTGTTAAATGTTGAGAGGATGCTAGAATAAAAGTGGAGGGAAAAAGTATTATTGTCAAAGGGAGTCAAAGCAGTTCCTGCTGTGTGATCAGGCTGGTACACAAAGCTCTCTCTCCCAACTGACTGCACTTCAGCATTTACAGTTGCAATATTTTTAATCTACCCTCCCCTTCCATCCCACCATACACACCTCCCCATTTTTCAAACAAATTTTGGCAAAACTATCCCAAGTAAGTTTTCTCAAACTAGAATGAGTGACGAAATGAAGTATCATAAACCACATTTTTAAAGGTAACAGTTTTTCAGCAGACTGATACATTAAAGGAAGTCCTAAAATTTCAATAGTTCAGCCTCCTTTCAACTGAGGTTCTGGGGGAAAATATTGTATTTTTAACAAATCATTGCCCTCACTCTTTCAATTAAAGTGCACAATATGCTCCAGAGTTGCCCTTGGAGGCCTTTGGCAATAAGATGATGACTTAAACTTTCTTAGGTTGCCAAATAAAAAAAATCAGATGGAAAAATATTTTTTGTCGGGCTAATGCTTTCTAGTCTTCCATGGGATACTGAACTTAGAGAGAAGAGAAAGATAAAAAGTTTAACATTCCTGCTCAGATAAAGACTCACTTCCATTTTTCTTTTAAAAGCCAGAATTCCTTCTGTGAAGCTCAAAGGAAGCATTTCCATTTTCCAGTGGCATACAACTACAATATCCAACAGCCACGGGGAAAGTCACACTGAGGCTGCAGTTTTCAGTTCCCCTGACTTCTGCGGATTTTATCATCCATGGTTTTATCTTCTGTGTCTAATTCATGTTATAAAGCACTCACTCAGCTCACTTCAAGAGTGACAGGTTTATATCCGCACCAGATTCAGTAAGTTAAAAATGGCATCAAGAAATAGCATCAATGTCATATATAAAGTCTGCCAGATGCTCAAATTAAAATAGCAAAGCTCAGATGTAAAGGTATTTTATGTTTTCAAACTGAATACAGTGAACTTTTTCATTAATTTCTCTGAAAGGAGCATTGAAGTTTTTCCCCAGACAAATAGGGATTTGGTGCCTGTTGTGTTATTCTTCTGTTCTGGAGGTTATTCAGCAATTTCTCTAGAGGATGAAGGTTATTCAGAGAGGGAAATAGTATTATTAGGATTAATTTAAAATATCATAGTCAATAAATTGAGATAATTTACAGAATCAAAACTCGATGGCAAGACCAAAGCAGAATACCAGTGTATTTACTAGTATAAAAGGCACCCTAAGTATTTGTCATTATTGATACAACCACTTTTCCTCCTTGCTCACAACAGTTACATGAAGTTACAGAATCATATGTTCATGACAAACACCCCTCTAAAGCAGTAAATGGAAACGGTGGAATGTAACATCTGGAACTCGAACCTCGGCTAATACAAGCCTAAGTTAGAAACAAAGAAGCGCCGTCAGCCTTGGCCGCAGCGCCTACGTTTTATGGCGTTCCCAGAGAGCAGCCCCTGGGAATTCCCGCAGCCACCTCGCTCCCCCGCTCCGCGCCCCGCGCAGCCCCGCACTCACCTGCGCTCTGCGGCGGCTCCGGGGG
>JAHLSL010000084.1:477942-510819 GCA_025920805.1 Petroica traversi | reverse complement strand
GACCTTCTTGCACGCTTTAGTCAGCAGGAGCTGGCCAATCTTGTCTACCTTTCCCTTGCCCTTGCTGGATGAAACAGGACTGCGTCTGTTCCCAGATCCCGGGCTGCTTGTAAGCAGAGGGGAAACGACGGGTCCCGACTGAGCTGCTGGCACAGGGCACTGCTCTCCTGACCCTGCACCTTGGGAAGTCTCCTCCGGGCTGAAGTCCTTGGCTGGCTGAGGAGGAAGCTGTAAAGGAACGCTGGAAGGTGCTGGAGCGGAAGAAGGCAGCTGGACAGGAGATGCCAAGGGATTCAGAACGAGTGATCTGCTGGTGGGAATACTGGACACAGGACTGGTGGATGAGGTGCTGGGAGGAGGAGGCCCGGAGGAAAACTTTATATTCTGAGGGATATGCAAAGGACCAACAACTGCAACTGACTGAGGCATCAGGCTCGAGTTAGAAGTCATGGGAGCTGCTGGAATCGTGCTGGACTGAGAGCCCTTCATCACCTGGATGATTGAGGATGAGTTTATAAACACAGGTGTGATGAACTGCGGCCGGGCGTTGGACTGAACCGCCGACTGTCCCTCCGAAACCATCACTTTGCTCCCCACGTTGGGCATGGTGACAACAGTGGACACTAATGCGGACTGCAAGTGGGATGGCAATGGAGCTGATGTGTTAGCAGCAGATGTAATAGGGTTGGAAGTCACAAAAACTGTTATCTGGTTGGGGGGGTAAAGGACCTGAAATAGAAGAAGAGCTAACAGGCCTCTGCATTACTGGAGGAACACTCTGTGCCACACTTGTGTTTACTTCTCCCACTTCCTGGTGCCCTGGATTTGGACAGAGCTCGTTATTTTGAGGCAGGCTAAGTGAATTAGATGGCTCCTTGCTCAAGGATGAATCCTGCAGTGGAGGAATGACAGCCGTCTTCTTTAACTCCTCACCAGTGGAGACTATCGGTGCCATTTCAAGACCAGTCAGCCCAGGGGGCTTAATGGTCACATTAGGAGCTCCAGAATTGTCAAGAAGTTGACTTAGAGAAGTGGGTGCCTCCCTCATAACTGGAGATACCATGGTTTTACTTTCCTCCATGACTGGGAGCTTACTGCTGTCTAAGGCTTGCCCATCTTTTTTTGCCTGTTCTTCAGGAGCCAGTGCTTTCATTTCTGGAGTAGGGACACCTTTCAGTTCCGTACTGGGCTGGTCTTTGCTACCTTGGACACTTTGTGCACTTTGACTCTCAGGATCTTGAGGCACACTAAGGCTCTCCTTATTGTCTTCAGAAATGCCAGTCACAGCAGGTACAGAAACTGCAGGATTCTGGTTACTTAGCATGGAGTTATTTTGAAAACTTGTAGTCACAGGTGTTGGCAAAGAAGAGGGACCAGCCATCATATTTCTTTGTAATTCCATGTTCTGCAAGAGAGATGGATTCTGCTGAGGTGTCAACGATAATTTGGCTGCTTTTGAATTCTGTCTGCCAGGGCTTGGTGTAGTTTTCCTACTGGATCCAGGACTGGACCTTCGACTATTGCTTGGACTTGCTCTCTTTGTTCCTCCAGCGTTGGTTTGTTTGCCTGAATTAATGACCACACCTTCCAACTTGTGTGTCTGTGAGGCAGTAAAACTGGACTGATTGTTAATTGTGAGATTTGATGGGGCTTGTCCAATGGCCTTTAAAGTAGTGGGATTCAGACCCTGCTGATCAAATCCTCTATTGAGATTAGGCCTGGGAGGTAAAGGAATATTGATCTGTGGAGGGAACAGGCCAGCTATAGAAGCATTGAGCCTCTCTGGAGAGAGGCTAATTTCTGAGGGTTCTGTGCTAGGTGGACGGTTATTTGGAGTCTGAGGGTAATATGGCCTTGGGCTAGCTCTGTTTGGGGTTTTAGGCCTTGAAGTTTGTGATGGGGCAGCAACATTTGGAAAATGGTGTGTAAGAGCACTAGACAGAGAACTAGACTGCTGCTGGGGGCTTGCACCTTGGGCAGCTGAAAGTGGGGATGGTCCAGGCTTGGGTCCTGTCATCATTAACTGGTTCTGTGAAACTACTAAATGAGATGCCACATTATTCTGAGCTCCTGACGTTGGAGGGCCCTCAGCCCCACCTCCTTCTGATGACACCTCTCTGAGGGGTGAGCTGGAAGGATTCTGTACGTTATCTGGATAAACCATTTTCCTTGCATTATTTCCCAGAGGAGGATTGCCTGGCAGGGCCATCCTCTGTTTGTCAGGAGATGGAGGCACGGGCCCAGGCCCCTGGAGGTTCACCATCACTGGCATGTTCCCGCTCTGCTGCATCGGCATCCGCTGGCCATCGGGGTTCAGGGGCCCCCTGGGGGGGGTGAACCCCCTGGGGCACAGGCAGCCTGACTGATTTGGGATCCTGCTGCATCATCAGCATCATCATCATCTGCTGCTGCTGAGGTGTCTGGGGGGGGTGCCTGGCCTTGTGGTGGGGCTGCCTGGGGCTGCTGCTGCTGCTGGGGCTGGGGCTGCTGCGTGTGTGGCATGAGCTGAGGCGGCATCTGCTGAAGGGGCCTTTGCTCCACTGGCTGAGATGGATAACCTAAGGCAACAGGACAACACATGCATTAAAACCAACCAAACATCAGAGGAAGCGGAATTTCTGTTACACACAGGATTGGATAGGAAGTACAGCCTGGAGCCTGTTTATCTGGGATGAGAGTCACGTTAACAAAACAGACTTTACAAACAAAGCCAAAGATTTTACTTAATTCATAAAAATAGTTTTACTTAATGTATGACTTGCATGAGATTTAACTGGACATCTCCTAGTGTATTGTATCAGCTACGAACCCAGGTTCACACCACCTGACAAATGTCTGCAACTGCACATGTGCTTCCTTTCACTGACAAATGTGGAGTTGGAATTTCACTAATTATTGCTCCTTAAAACAAACTTCAGAATTTGACAGCCTCCACAAGTCATGGACCAGCACACCTGCTACAGACCTGACATTTTATTGAGTACAAAGTAGAATCTGCCATGAATTACTCAGTCAAAAACATGCTAAGAACTCCCCATGTGGTCTATAATATAAATCGTATTGCAGACTTTAGAGTTAATCCTCTCTACATGCAAAAGATCATTCCAACTACAACCCCTGTTTCTTCTCAAAAATCAGCTATTGGTCATTGCTAAATTTTTAAGACTGTGCTACAGCTAGAAATAAAACTTTTTTTTAATCAGTTATGTTACTGCTGAATAATGCTACAGTACTAAGTATGATACCTGCAGGATAATATATGAGAATGGGACCACCTCTTCATTTTGAGCTATCCCAAAGAAAACACTTAAACAATGGTACCAATTACTTACTAGGAGGAAAAAAGGTTTGAATTTGAATGTGTGATAGAATGAATAAAATAAAACTGTCACAAAGATCAGTTAAAAGCTTTCCTATAGTGATTACATTCAGATAATCACAGAAAAATCCTACTACCTGGTGGCCTACTTGTGAAATCTGAGAGTTTAGGGCCTGACTTATCTAAATTCATTCCTTGGTCTCCAGACATCGATGACTGATCACTGTCCTCCAAGCCAGCTGGACGTGATTCTGAAGAACTGAAAGAAAAATAATTGCAATTAAGATCCAGCCCCTCCATCAGTGTTTGTTTTCTGCTTCTATAATCAAGTACTCAAGTAATTAATTCCTAGCACTCTCCATAGATCTGGAATAACCCACTGAAATGCCTCTGATGTAACTTGACAGACTAGAATACACACACCAGGTCTGTGTATAGTCACTGCCTTAAGTATTGCTGAAAAGGAAAAAAGTTGCCTGGTGCTCTGTTGATCTTAAACATTTATTTCTACCTTGAAACTGAGCTTTATAAGTAAGATAATGCCAATGGGTATTTCAAATGATAGAGCTACATACATTTCAACTAAACAGTTGAATATCTGTAAGGATAAGCAAGTGACATAGGTAGATGCATTTTTCATTTATTTTAATGGTAGCACCTTTTCTTCCAATACTGCACCCAGAAGTGAATCACTCAGGGCATCCAGTATAACACCTGATAACATCACAGCACAACTGCACTGACATGTCAGGCATTGCAGTCACCCTCCAGAGCACAGAGCTGTGTGATACTGGGGCTCTGTAAGTGTTCACTGCTGGTCTGAGTTGGAAGGGGCCCTAAAGTACACCTCATTCCACCCCCTGCCATGGGCAGGGACACCTTCCACTATCCCAAGCTGCTCCAAGCCATGTCCAACCTGATCCAGGGGCAGCCACAGCTGCTCTGGGCACCCTGTGCCAGGGCCTCCTCACCCTCACAGGAAAGAATTCCTTCCCAATATCCCATCTATCCCTGCCCTCTGGCAGTGGGAACTATTTTCTGTGTCCTGTGCCTCCAGGCCCTTGTCCCAAGTCCCTTTCCAGCTCTCCTGAAGCCCCTTTAGGCCCTAGACGGGACTCTCAGGCCTCTCTGGAGCCTTCTCTTCTCCAGGTGAACACCCCCTGCTCTCCCAGCCTGGCTACAGAGCAGAGAGGGTCCAGTCCTGGGAGCAACTTTGTGGCCTCCTCTGGACTCTTCCCAGGGGAGTGTCCTTTTGTGTGCCTCAGGGTTGGAGGCAGCACTGCAAGTGGGGTCTCACCTGAGTGGGGCAGAGGGGCAGAATCCCCCTGAACCTGCTGCCCACACTGGGGGATCAGCCCAGGACTCCACTGGGTTCTGGGCTGTAAGTGCACATTGCTGGGTCACATTCAGTTTTTCATCCATCAGCACCCCCCCAAGTCCTCTTTTGAGGAATCTGATGCTCCAGGAGACTCTCTAGCACAATTTGGAATTGTTCAGACTCAATGCCCAATACTTTGACTAAATCAAGGCAGCTTTTGCAGACTTAGAAAAACACCATGTTTCTATAGCTATCAAGAGATATGGTCAGAGGATGGAAAACAAGGAGGGATGAAGAGTAGAAGAACTAAACTGCTTACCACATTCATGAATATATGAAGGTTATGGGAAGATCTTATGTAAGAAAAGGTCTAAGCTAAAATTAAAGACAACAAAAAAAGTAAACGGCCAATAAAGAGAGAGAGAGTCATGCAGAAATGCCATTGACAAAAGTAACACTTGCAGCAAAATAAGAATTTTAAATACATGAAGGTGAGGAGATCTATCCTATTTCAATTTACTTGATAATAACATTTTCTGCCAGTTGTACAGCTGACCCAAAGCTGTAGACACCCATGGAGACACCCTGGCCTGTCCTAATGTTCTATCAGCTACCTAATCAATGTTCAAAAGGCAGCACATGACTGGAAATCCCTGAATTTTTGTGGGTCAAAACTGGAGAGAACATACACCAAGAGAGAAGAAAGGTGAAAACAGGGCAAACAGAACTGTTCCAGCCACTGCTGCTGAGGGCAAGTACAGCCAAGGAAAGCACCTGGAGTGCAGTGCTGTGTCTAATCCAGCACACCACCAATTTTTGTAATGCAAGTGGCGTAGGCTTACACACCTCCACCAAGAAATTTGCTGAAAACAGGCAAAATGCAGGGATATGCCCCAGAGCATTATATTAACAGCCACAAATGAACAAAATTTCTGTCAGCAAAATCACCCAGAGGAACTGCAGCCTTTGGTGCAGGTGCCAGCTACGTGAACTGAAAAAATGCCTGCAATTGTGAATGCAATCTCAAATTTGTCAATTTTACTATTTATTTACAATGCTGGGAGATCAAAAGTGCTTAAATTCAGCTCAACGCTGATACACAACATTACTGCACAGACAGGTTTAACCCAGAAAACAAACCTGGTGCATAGTGGATCCTTAGCAAACACATCCTGCCAGCTGGGTCAGTGCAAATCTGGCAGAACAGACCCGAGCTTGGTTTGCCAGCAAAAAGCAGCTCTGGTAAGAAAGGCTGCTTCTGTCATTGCTGGAAAATTTAAACATGAACTGAATCTCAAATGCAGCTGAAATTCACCAAGCGTGTTTAGCAACCATCACTTGTGAAAAATAATCAAATATGAATAGCAAGATGTATGTGTGAGGGATAAAATATTCCATATTTATTCTTCTTTTCCGTTTTCTGGGTGAAAAAAAAATATATAAAAGTAACTGCACACCAGGTACAATCTGGATTGTCATCAACAGAACCTCTGCTCTACCAGCTGCACTATGAAGTACAACCTTTAGATGCAAATCCCTCATCAGAGCAGAGAGAGAACTCCAGGAACACCCAAACCAACCAAACCAAAGAAGGTGGGAGCTGTGTCATAACGAGAGCAAACCTAAAATGACAGGAGTAGCAGAGCCAGCCCGGCCCGGGAGCAGCAGCTCTGGGGGCAGAGAGGCTTCTCCCCTGCTGCTGAGGGAGGGCATTTCCCAGCCCTGCCAGGGGACTGGCACCCCCAGAGCTGCAGTGAAACCCTCTGAGTCTGGTTGGGAAAAGCCTCTTTGTGCTGCAGTGCTATCACCTCCTGCCCTGGACACTGGTAACCAGAATGGTAGCACTGGGAATGACCTCCCACAGGAGATTATTTCTGTTCTACCAGTGCACAGGGCAATATTAAACAACTGTTTGTTTGTGCATGGATTTAATAGAATTAACCAATCTGTTTTATCCTCAATCCCATTGTACCTAGCATCTTGTTCCTGAGTTTACATCACATTACCCACAGTCTTCAGGTTCAGCACACAGGCGCAAACACTTTTAAACAAGCAAAATGACCAGGGTTTCATTCCAATGCAAAGTTGCTCAATTAAGCAAACCCTTGAAACTATTTTAGACTCAGCTGAATAAACTCTTTCAATAGCTCACTTATCCTGTTTACATTCCAACATGACTGCAATCCATATTACTAATTGTACTTTTGTTACTCTGTTATTATTTCTCAGAATTTATTTATTTTTAGTGTTTTTATCAAATTAGCTGCATTTCCCCACAAGATTTGCTGCTCTGAATTCCAACATTTCTGTGGAAGAATGACAGAGAGGAAGCTGAGATGAAAAGCATCCTATTTGCTTCTGATGCAAGAGAAAGTGATCCAAATTGGATTTAATTCCTGCCAATTCCAAGGCAGGAAAATGCTGAGCTTGCCCGACGATGTGAGGGAAGCTGAGAGTGAAGGAGGCAGGAAGGTGTTACTGCCAGCTTTCACTGCATTCTCCCTTCTTTTTGCTGGAGAATAAATTCAAGACTTTTGTAAGAACAGCTCCCTTCTTAGTGCTTCTGCAAGGATCAAGTATTGATATATCTATATTGATATAGATATTGATAGCAATTGATATGTAGAACCAAAATGCTCATCCATATCAGAACAACATTCTGGCTCCTTTGTTAATTACCCCAAAATCTGATTTGAAGCCTTATTTAGGAGCTGGAATTGAGCTGTCATAGCTCATTAGAAAAGCTGTAATTGAGACTTCTACTGTGAAAAATTTTTAATAAGCAAATAGTCTTGTGAGACTTTGCAAGCTCAGGAAAAGAGCTTTATAGACCCATTTATTGATATTCCCAGGCCACACTGAGGCTGGGTGCTCATCAGTAAGACCAATGAAAACAAACTCCTAAGAAGAGTTTTCTTTAATGTATAATGGATTTTTTTTCAGAAGATGGTGCCAACTCATCAGCTCCCTCTGAGTCCTCTGTCACTCCCACAGCAAGGCACTTGCTATAGCAGGGGTTACCATTGTTTTATTGGAATCTATTTGGACTGGAGAACTGGTGTCTGTGTTAGGTTTCTAAGTCACCCCAAAGCTGCAGACTGGCCACACATTTGGTGCTGGCCAAGTTACTTTATCCAGGTTTCCACATCTGGCCACAGATTGTGTTCTCCTCCACCTGAAATCTGAAATCACATAGCAGCAGTGAGGACCTAACAAGCCACACCATCACAGTATACAACTATACAGGAGAGGCTTGAAAAGCTTTTTTCCAAGGCCTATTAAATTAGCATGCTTTGCTTCACCTTACAGCATTTCTGCATTTTATTTTTGTACTAGTTAAGCCAATTAATGGTTGTCACAAAAGATCACTTGCTATAGATGATGTGAGTTTTTCAGTCCACAATTAAAATGTCCATGAGATTATTAATTCCATCTTCACGAAGGAATCTTGACACTGTGCAGATAATGGAGGCTGGGGCTACACACTGAATAAGCAAGGGAAAAATTAAAATATTGAGGAGTTGCTTATTACTTGATGCAATCTTCTCTTTGTACTGAACTGAACATGTGTCCCTAGGAAAGGCAGCATAAACTTCAGGTTAAAGACATAATAATCATAATAATGATTATTCAAAGAGGCCAGACTGGTGGACCCAGAGCAACACCAGAAGCTTAATGTGTTATTGCAACCTTTTTGTTTGGCTCTAAGAATTTAATTTTGATATTTGGATATTCCTGTGTTATAATTTTCTGTGCGAATTTTTTTTCATTTTTTTCCATTTTTCCCTGATTGTAAAAAATCCCCTGAAGTACCATCAGGTGGATTCCTGTTAGTGCTCCATGGGCTCATCTGCAGCATCAGGATAATTAGATAAAGCATATCTGCCTTCACCATTTGAGCTGAATAATGGCACAGCAGCAGCAGCTACTACCCTTTGCTAGGTGATAGTAGATTGTCAATGGCAAACGGTTACAGGACAGCTGGCCAAGAAATAACACACTGGCCAAAGAAGGAAGAAGAGATTCTGCAATCTTGTAGTTTCACTAAAAAGCCACATTCATTCATTTTCTTTCAATCTTTTCCATTGGCCTTCTCCCTCTCAAAAGGAGTTGTTTTGTTTTTTTTCCTTTCTAAGCTCTGCTAAGCCAGGAAGACTAGCACTGCGTGGATTTGTTAATCTCATACCCAAAAAGTACCAGATTCCTCCCTCTAAATTCTAGCTGCAACTTCAATTAAGAGAGAAGTCCAGCTCAATTCCAGGCAGAAATGTGCCATGATATGTAAATGATTCAGGAAACAATCCCCCAAACTCTGTCCTGCACATGTCATATAGAGGCTTCTAGTTCTTCTGAACGTACTTCCCACCCTTTGATCGTGGCTGTCAGACTGCTTAAAAAAGGCAGCCTCCTTTTCCAAGGGCTGTGGCACCACAGGCCACATGCTAAACTTCCTCCACCCAGTAAAGGTAAGGAACAGTGCTGGTAAAATTTGGTTTATAACTGAGTTTGGATAATTTGCATGTTATTTTTAATCTTGAACAAACATTCCAATCACAGACTCTTGAGAGAAACTCTACAACATGAATTAAATACAGGTCCTTTCTCACCCCACTACTTGCTGATAAAATATTGACAATGTGCCTGTGGAGTTTCTTCATGCCCCTTATAAAAAACACTGTAATATTAAACCTACGTTGTTTGTTCTAGCTGTTGATTATTTTTCTTCTTCCTTGGAGGCTTCTTCTTCTTTGGCTTGTTGGCATTCTGGTTATTCTGTTTGTTGTTCACACCAAAGTGCCCTGCTGAGATATCGCTCTGGAGAAGGTTAACCAAGAGCGGACTTGTGAGCGTCACATCTTTATTGACAGGAAATACAGGATTCTGCCCACAGGACACCTGATTTCCATTGGGAGTTCCACTAAACCCCGTATTGAAAGGCAGCCCATGGCCAGAGAAATGACTCCCTGAAGCATTGTTGTTTCCTTGCATTCCTTGCATATGAGAAGGCACCATGTTTGGCTGCTGCACAGGAACCTCAGGTAACATCTGTGTCAAGTTCCCATCATTGTTTGTTGTGGTTGCAGTATCCCCAAGTTGCTGAGAGATGTGAGGACCAGGTCCAGTGGGTCTTAAAACTTGCCCTTGAATTCCCATCACCTGAGAAGGAGTCCCATTCACGGGGCCTTGCTGCGCCATCATCTGCCCAGTGAACTGCACCATGTTTCCTTGCATGTTTGGGGTTGGTCCTCTCATCAGTTGAGCTGGCCCCGTCATAACATTGGACTGGTTTTGAGTATTAAAAGGCTGTTTATTTCCTTGCATCTGAGTGGTCATCATCTGTTCCATCATTGAGTTTTGCTGTAGCAAGACCTGGCCCTGAGGTCCCATCATCTGATTGTGTGTGGACATCATCTGCTGTCCCTGCTGGGGAATCATCTGTTTGGGTGGGGTCATCCTTTGGGGAGAGGGACCAAGATTTTGGTTTTGGGGTGTCACCATCATTTGGCCTTGCGGCATGAGCTGAGTTCGAGAAAGTATCATCTGGTTTTGAGGGTTCAGCGATCCCTGAGCCTGAATATTCACCATCTGTCCTTGGGAAGATACAATTTGCTGATGCATCCCCATAAGTTGGGACTGTGGTCCTTGCTGAGGCTGTCCCTGCATGTTGCCCATGTTAACCTGTGGCACCCCACTAGCACCAGTCTGCTGGTTGTTCATATTTCCATGAAGTCCCATTAGATTGGTCTGCATCATATTTGGTGGGCCATGTGTTGCTTGCATCTGAGTTTGAGGAGGTCCAGATCCTTGGCCACCTTAAGAAAATAAAAAGAAAATAACAGTAAGAAACTAATTGCAGTGGTGTAAGAGTTTTCACACCTTTAATGTTGAGTACTCCAAAATTGTTTTCCTCCCTTTTCCAGTAAACTGGTGTGTCTCATATATTTGCAGTCTTGGCAAAGTTTGGTGCTACAGATACATGTTAGTTGTCAAAACAGAACATCATACATCTCAAAATAAACACTTGGGTTGGTACTTCCCACTGCAGAAGAACAAAAACTTAATTTCAGTTGTCATCTGCATCTAAGTTTGAAAATCTTCCATAATGTCACCTAATTCAGCAGAGCAATTCCTAACCAAAATCAGCTTCAAACCCTGATTTTATTTTATAATGGGTTAAAGAATAAATGCACACAGAGTACTGATGAAATGACATCATCAGGGTATCTGAAATCCAGACAAAAGACTGAGTTGTTAAATGGAGACATTAATGAATTAAAGATTTCATCTTCACATTTTAAGCAGACTTCCAAAATTTTTGAAGACAGTAATAAATAATCTTTTCAAAGCAGAAAAAGATTATTTTGCTATTCTGCTTCTAAGATAATTACTTTTTTTTCTGAACAAGAAGTTCCTTTAGTGTTGTATCTTTATTACTCCTTGCCTCCAAATTTCACTGCTATTTTCCATTCAATTTCTCAACAGCTACTTCTGAAGCCCAGTCCTCATCAGTAACAGTTGGGTTTTGAGAAACATGAGCAGCCTTATGCTCTTCTTTTCCCTATCCAGCACTACACCCAGAGTGCTGCTGCAGCCCCAGCCAGCAACTTCCTGTTAATGGCAGGAGTTTAATGGAGTTTGAGACCAGTGTGACACAGGAAAAGGATTCATGTGCTACACATGGAAAATGGAAAGAGCTGAGGATGCCCCACTGCAGTCAGACCTGTGTGCTGCACATTCTGGCTGGTTTGCAGCTGTGGAGCTCCGCTGTTCCCTGGTGTTCCTGGAGCTGTGGAAGGCACCTGACCTTGCAGGAAGTTCTGGTTAGCCTGGCCTGCAGGGAACCCCGGGGGGAGCCGCTTGGGCATTCCTGAACAGAAGAATTTTCTGATTAGTAAGCATGGAAAATGGGAAGAAAAAAAATAGACAAAATCTATAATTGGAGAATACCTTTGAGTCTGTGATGTCATATAACAGGTTTAGGCAGAAATTGTTTTTTGCCAACATACAAAATCCACTGAAGACATTTATAATCCATACCTGTGCAATAATTCTGTCTAACAAATTACTATTACTAATTTCAAACTATGATTTAAGTTCAAAACTTACTGTCCAGAGAAGGTGAAATCTCCACATTTGACCTTTTAGAAACTAGAAATTAGAGTAACGTGGTTTGTTGCTTTCTGCTCTACTGCATCTCTTAGCACGCCCTTAACCTGTTCCATGTACACAAACATAAATAACTGGTATTTTTGTTAGTGATGTGCTCCTCTCACCAACTCTGACACACCAGGCACACGCTCCTTATCAGTGCTGCTGTGTGCACACACTCAAAGGGTCTCTTCATCCCAGAGTGGGCTGAAGAACCCCACAGTTCAGTTTGTCCAGACGTGCTGCTCATTCAAATAACTCTGCTATTCCTGCTGCAAGAGCAGGGAATTCTTTGAGGCCCTTATGTGGCACAACACCCACACTTTGGCACATCCAAACATCTCTGCTGCCCTAGGACAGAGAGAAAATCTCCCCTCTACCTGCCAACATAAGCAGCAGCATGGACAGATTTAATAGAAGCCATTTCTTTTTAACTCCCTGTCCACACGATGCCTCAGACTTTGAAGCAACTCTGCCCACTGCCCCCTTTATTTTCCTGACCCAGTGCCAGAAAGCAACTTCAGTTCCTTCTGCAGTTACAGCTTTCTTGCACATCTAACTGTACTCCTTGTGCTAATTACATAGTCTTAGGTTGTAATATTTAATATTTCAAGGTAATCAAGTCTATAGGTCAAACACCAAATATATCTGCAAACACAGAAACAGACTTCTTAAACCCCACATCATTGGACTCCAGTTTTAGTCCTGCTAAACTTTTAGGGGAAGTTTTGCATGTAGGAATGCTTGAACTGAGAAAAAAAAGAAAGCCTTAGCTTGGCCTATTCCAAATCTGATATAAACTCTGATTTCCTAAATTAACTGTGTGAAACCAAAAGTGTTTGAATGCACTAATTTACACCAAACTTTTAAATGCAAGGTGGCTTAAAAATGGAAATATATATAATGACAAATTAACATATAAATTGCAGCAAAGAATGAGCATGCACAGAAGTCAGGCAAAAATATCAGCAGTGGGAGCAACACAGCTTTGCTGAAACCAAGGAATCCTGTCTTTTAAAACCAGCTGAGAATATAGCTCACAGCAGGATTGTTGATTTTAGCAACAAGGGCTACAATAAGACCAAATAACATATTTTGATAGTTTATTTGTGGTGTCACTTTTAACTCAAAAAAATTGAGTATTGTTTTTAGTGGGTTTACTTAGGAAGCAGCACATGGAGATTATACTGCCTAAAGGTCATGGCTAAGACTTCTGATGGGAACTTGCTGGTGAGGCAAAACTGTAGGGAAATGTGACTACAACAAATAATGAAAAACTACTTCCAGAGGGAGACAAAATAAGATACACCAAGCATAGGGCACTGGCAGATCCCTAGAGAAGAACCTTGAAACAAGAAAATTAATCTGAATTCAAACAAAACCCATGGTACAAACAGTGAAAACAAGAAGCTTGTCCAGATCAGTAGACCAAGAAACAGGAATTCCTTACAGTGTTTGCACAGATTTTGGATATACAACATGAGAATGCAAGCAACTAGAATGTACTTATGTGTGTGTAGGTCAACAAAGAATTTATTTCAAAGGCTTAAGCAAGAACTGGTGTATGGGACCTGAGAACAGCCATCCGAGAGAAAGGTGGACAAATGAATGAGCAAAGAGAAGCATGACAAATCTGCATGGAAATACAAAGGGCTCAAGAGCTAAAAAAAAACCACCAAGGACACAAAAGAGATCCTAGGACTGACAGAAGAAATGCCTTCATTGTTAGAGAAGAACTCCAGGAGTAGTAAGGAAAAGAAGTGAATGCATTGGTCCAAAGAGAAAACTAAAGACAACACAGCCATCATCCCTTAACCTCCTAATTTTAGGACAGGGAGTACAACAGATGGCAACAATAGCTCTTTCCTTTTTATATGGGAAGAAACCAGTGACAAAGACAGGGTGAAGAAGAAACATCCACAGCTTAGAAAGGAAGATGCAAAACAATGCCTCACTTCTGTAGTAGAAAATGTGACAGAGGTGACAGAGGAAGCTGAAGTGAGAAAGAAAATTTGTTTTCTTTACACACGCTTGCAAAACATCCTCCTCTTCCCCCCCAGAAAGAACAACTCCAGACCTAAACAAAATCCCTACACCATCTCTGAACATCATGAGCTTGTTTAAAGGCAACAGAGGAGGTGTCAACAGGACAACTGGCACACAGCAACTCCTTCCTGACCCTCCAAGCAACTCTGTGACACTGCAGGACAGAGAGATAGAGTAGAAACCAAGTGATCCTGATGCTCATTCACCAATACCCACCTCCTACTCCATATATTTGTTGATTCTGTCTCATAAAGGATCTTTTCAGAACTAACAGCAACATTAGTTCTAGACACTTTATGCTTCTTTTCTTTTTAAAAATAAAAGAAGGTCTCAGTACTTCTTACCTCCTAAACCAGGGTGTAAACCATGTGGACCTTGGTTTTGCTGCTGCATCACCATGAAGTTGGGGGGGTACATTCCCCTGTTGCACCATAGGATTACGACTAGGAGAGCTGACAGGCTGCTGGAATCCCTGGGGAAGGGTGCTACTCTGGGGAGGCCTTGGTCCCAGCTGCTGCTGTGTCTGGTTAACTGTTGGAGATGAGGCAGGAGAGCCCTGCTGGAAGGAGGAGGGAGAAGAAGCAGGAGACTTGTTGGTCAAGTGGGGTTGTTGTAGTGGCGTAGGAACCCGTGAGGGCCCTCCCTGCAGGCTTTTCATTTGAGGAGCAGTAAACTGGCCAGGATTGCTCATCTGGGGAAAGTTTGAGTGAGCCTGGGAAGCTTGCTGACTTCCAAAAGGATATGGAGGTGGAGGATGAGTAGGAGTTTGTACTGTTGCTAGAGATGGTCTTGCTTGAAGCTGCTGCTGCATTTGTCCAGGCAATGGGGCCTTTTTCCAACCCTGGTTTACTGTCAACGTACCCAGTGCTCCCTGGGTTGGAGGAGGCTGAAGTCCTCCAGAGGGAAGCTGGTTCCAGCCAGGGGGAACTGGAACCTGTGCTGGTGAAGTGAATGAAGGTCGAATACCCTGCTGTGGCTGCTGATGTGGCTGGGGAGGCCGATTCTGCAACTGCTGCTGTTGCTGTAGCTGCTGAAAGTTGGCCGAGTTCATCTGCCTGTTTACAGGAACTGACTGCATTGAATGGAGCTGGGGAGCTAAAGATCCTGATGGATGATTTTGCTGCTGTATATTTAGCCCAGATAAAAGTGGGTCCATTGCATCTATTAAAATAGCAAAGAAAAATAATTTTTAAAAAATATAACCTAATGTATCCCAAAATAAGAAAGGTTAAATTGCTTGCATTTTTTTACTTTGTATAAAAGTTCACTTTCCAGAGAAGCCAGGTCTTATCTATTCATATCCTCTAAAATAAAGCACAACAGCTCCACAATGTTACAGAGTGATGTGAGCACTCTATACACTCAGAATTGCAAAATCACAGAGTCTCTCAGCTGGAAGGACCATTGAGTCCAAATTCCTTCTTCAGAGGACTAAGAGCATCATCCAGACACTACCTGAACTCTGTCAGGCTTGGTGTGATGAATGAACCCTAAACATTCATACCCACCAGACTCCCAATCCTCAAACTACCACTCTACCTGCCCTTCCTGAAAAGAGAGAAAAAAAGAGCACCAGAAATCTACCTGCCTCACTGAACTAATCCTTCTCTTACCTTCAGCTGAACATAAAGCTCAGCCACAGCAATTCAACTGCAAAAATACCACTGCCATTCCTTAACACACTTGAATAAAATACCAAGCAAGCTAGTGGCTTATTAGGCACCCAAATTATTTGAAATAATTTAACAGATTAAGGGAGAAGGGAAGTTTTCACAGAAAGAGTAGTTCTCAGAAAGGCAGGGAAAATGCTCCAGAACAATCTTGGCGTATACTCATGGATACACACTCAAGCCTGTGTGCTGAAGAATCAAAATTTAAGAACATTTTCAGATCAGTACTGACTAAATTTTACCACCTGGCTGAGAGGAAGGCCGAGGTGTTCGTGGCTGCAGCTCAGCACTAGCACCACTTGGCACCATAGAAGAGGGCACATTTCCACCCTGGGACATCATGACAGCTGCAGCATTGCTCATTCTTATTAAACCTTAAAAAATAAAAATAGAAATTATCAAGTCTTGCAGTTACAGAGAAGAATTTTAGATTTTTTTTCTTTTGACAAGAAAAAATCAAGTTTCTCAGTAAAACATTTCTTTAGACTTCAAGAATTGTTTGTCCAAAATAACCTGAGGACACACCTCTCTATCTGAAAGCTCAGATTCCCTGGTATCAAACAAACAAGTTCTGGGCATGCTGTAGCTCTTTCTTTAACACCAAATTTTTAGAAAGTGTATAAAAGGAAACACTACTAACTCATGAATTAATGTGAGCCTGACCTTCCACTGAAAGCACCAAGTGACAAGACTGTATCAAAGCCCTACATGTAACTCAGGCTTTTGCAAAATCTGAAACTAGAAAGTAACTGAGGTGTTGCAAAAGAGAAAATATTCAAATGCTTCACTTCTGCAGGCAGCTATTTTCTAAAATGATTGCTAATGTTGCCCTGATGCTTATATTGCCTTTATCTTGTTGACCTGCAGACAGGAAAGGATGGCGCTGATCAGAAGGGTGGAGAGCACAGCCCTTCTTTAAATGTTTCACAGTCTTCCTTAAGGACGAAGATTTCACTACTGTTTAATTAGGTTTCTACAAAGTTGAAGTGTTCTTTCCATTCCTCCTCCTGAACAGTCACAAATACATCTTAGATAAATTGACCAAAAATGTTCCTGGTTTATTTGCTTTAAATCCTGTTTACTAAAATATTAGTTATTTATTTTGCCTTATGATTCAGCTATTTTAATAAATTAGATAGTAATTTTCTTTGTAAAAACTCTCTGTCAAATCTGAATTTTGTAGATAAAAATTCCTTATATATATATACAATGCTCTAAAATATAGTTTCATAAACTACATCTCTCCACAAAAATTCCTTCTTATGGTCAGATCTCAAAAGTTTATCAGAAAATAAGAAGAGAGTAACAATGACAGAGTCCCATCCTTCATAAGTCAGCTTATTGTACACTGAATTAAAACTTACACACATTTCCATAAAGGGAACCAAACAGAACACTGGGGAAATTTGTGCATATTTCAAAGTGAATTCACTACCACTCATTTACTTTAATAGGTCTTTTGTTAAAAAATCCCCAAACAAACCAACTAAGCAAAAAACCAACAAAACCCCAAACAACCACAACACCCTCAAAATACCTGAAAACAAACCAAGTGGCCCCACCAAAATCACTCCAATGTATGTGGAACATAACACACCCAATTTATTTACATAACACAGGACATACTTTGACAGCTCGGAACAAGAAGAGACATTAATTTAAACAGCAATTAGAATCCTGCAAACAACAGCTGCTGTAACCAGTGGAGTTTCTCTAGGCCAGTAGCAGATTTCTGAGTGTCTGAGGGGATTTACCTTGCCCCCCCTGCATGGGGAATCCCGGGTCCATGCGCATGGCACTGCTCGCTCCCAGGGGCCCGTTGATCCGCACATCCTGGCTCCTGCTCTGGGCTAAAGCCAAGTTGATAGCACCTTCTCCTAAAGTAATGGGTGAACAGAGGGGGGTTGAACACAGGGGAGGTGAACAGAAGAGACAAAAAAGCAGAATACAGACATTTGCAAAAGGACATTTCAGAAATGCTGAGGAAGGAAGAACAGACTTCACCTCCACTGTGCACATTGGAAGAACACTTGCACATCACCCTTCTGGATTCCAGTTTCAAGAAGACTAAATGTCATGACAAGCATTACCCCCTTGGTTTTATCCTGAGGATGCTCCTGGACAGCTGTCTAGAATGGATATGTTAGCTGTGAAATCCACTGAAAACTTGTCTTATAGAAAGCTTCACATGAAACAACATGGAAAGAAAATGAGCCAACCCTTTCCTAAGTCAACACACAGAAAACACTTTTCAGGAGGGTTCCTGATGCCCAGAGCATTTCCAGCTTTAATTTTTATTATTAGTAAATTTTATTCTTGAAAGAATAAAAGTCTTAAGCTATCTTTTTCACTAAAGCCAAAGTAGTAACTTAGAAGCTTTGCAATGCTAACCAAGCACTCAAAACTGATTTTTGAGTCTACTTCAGTGTGAGCTTTGGGTGTGAAATACCTTCAATCTGAACTGAGAGAATGCCCAGGTCCCGGAGCTGTTGGTTGTTGTTCTGAGCCAGGATCCGCAGCCGCTCGGCAGCTTCCCGGGGGATGTTGAAGGTGACACGAACGCTGTTCCAAGGCTCGATCTTCTGCACTTTTAACTTGTTGGATTCTTAACAGAAAAACAAATCAGTCAGTGCAAAGGCAGTTTTTAAACACGTCTGATAAAACAACTCAGTTAAAAAGTTGAAAAAAATGAAACCTTATTTGACTTTGAAAGTTGCCAGTGCTTAGGCTCAGGTACAGGAGATTTTTTCCCACACAGGTGTACAATAACCAATGTTGCCAAAGCACATCAGGGATTTCCCAAAAAATTAGCAGTAAAAAAAACTACTCAAATGATAACCAATGCAATTGACAACACAATCACTTGATAGTACTACTCAGAAATGGAAGTATTCTGTGCATAAACTACTTTGGAAATATAGGAAAAGATCTAATAAAACAGATTTTATACACTTACAAATATAAAATTTGGGTTGGAAGGGACCTTAAAGCCCATCTCATCCCACCTACTGCCATGGGTAGGTGGGATGAGATGCAATGGGACACCTTCCATTTTCCAGGTTGCTCCAAGCCCCATCCAACCTGGCCTTGGGCACTTCCAGGGATCCAGAGGCAGCCACAGCTTCTCCGGGCACCCTGTGCCAGGGCCTGACTACCCTCACAGGGAACAATTTCTTCCTAATATCCCATCTAAAACCTATACTCCTTCATCTTCAGGCCATTCCCCCTTGTCCCCAGTCCCTCTCCAGCTCTCCTGGAGTCCCTTTAGGTACTGGAAGGGGCTATGAGCTTTCCCTGGAGCTTTCACTGCTCCAGGTGAACAACCCCAGCTCTGCCAGCCTGGCTCCAGAGCAGAGGGGCTTCAGCCCTGTGATTACAATACATTTGTTTGTGAACCAGATGGATGTGGGAAAAAACTGACTACTAGGAATGAAATGCTTGAAATATTTGCTCTTCAAATGCTTGTGAAACTTTTTTTTTTCTTTAACAAGACCAGTGCCAACAGGGTCCTAGCAATATTTCATTGACTTCTACCTTGTAATTAATCTTCTGGGCAAGTATTTAAAATCCACTGCCAAAAAGCATCTCAAAGTCATGCAAAATATTTACTTGCAGATTTTCTGAAAACCTATTCTACACATAAGTGTTTCTACATAGGTCAGTCGTTTTTAAAGTAACAGCAAAAAAAGGTTGGCAGTTATGTTGGATACATTATCAAAAGTGATACCTATCTAAATGATTGCTATAAAATGCAGTTAAGGATAGTTAAAAATATACTCCAAATATAGTTTTATAAGTTCCCAGTTTCTATCTTTCTGGGAAAAAGTTCCTCTCAAAACAGAAAGCTTTGACTCAAATTTTCATCAGCCAGCTCCTCCACTGTAACCTTAGATTTACTAAACATTTGCTAACGTTTGGAGTCTGAAAAACATGATAGAATGCCAATACTAATTTCTTTTTAGGAATCTCTTATTCACCAAGCCCCTTTTGCTGCTACAGTAGTGGAATTACTAAATTCACCCTTGTTCTACCTTTAAACCTGGTTTTCACTGGAAACATGGCCAGGAGGAGTTTTAAAATCCCATTCTGTGGATTTTTGAGCAGTCCCATATTTTCTGTAATGTTCCAACATTTTACACAGAAAAATTGTATTACCAGTTTCAGTATTTCTATGTATTTGTACCCAAGTTTCTAATTTTTCAAAAATTGCATCTGCCAAGACAGTACCACATTATTTACTAACTCCGCATTCAGGATATCCTATTTTGCTCTGGATCAGTTAAAATAACTACTTCCATAGATAATTTTAAAATTAACTTGTCATAGATTTTAAAATTTTCCTTTCTCAGCTGAGGTCTGAACCATGTTTATTAATCCTGGCATTAATATTTATAACAGACTCAGCATTGATGCTTCTGTATAAAAAAGATGACCATGCAGCTATAGACTGAATTTACTTCACATCAAAAACTACACAACTCATCTGTGGTATTACACACATCCCTTCACTCCAGTAATAGTCTGTTAGTTTACATCTGCTTACAACTGTTTGTAAGATACAGCTCAAAACTGTGGTATTTCTTAATAGTATTTTTGTCTTATCCCAGCTTTTTTATCTCCCTGAGCAATAACAGCAAGAACCCAACAAAGTGATGCCAGCTGACTACACAGACAAATTGGAAAAAAGGAATAAAGTGACCATGAAATTCAGTTTGGTTATTGAGAAGCAATGTGTTATTTTTCTGGAAAGATGTTTGACACTATTGAAGGAAACAATCAAGGCTACCTAACTGAGCAGCCATCAGCAATCAGCATAAGACCTACCTTATGCAAGGATGCTCAGACAGGGGACAAATGCCTTTTTCCACATCTAAACATGCTGGTAAAAGATGTCCCAAAAAGCCTGTTATAACTGACTTGTCATGGAGCTGCTCCCAGAGCTGGGTGAGCATTCAGGGGTACGTGAGGGCACTCCCCATCCCCCAATACAAATCAATCAATCAATCAATCAATCAGTGAGTCAGGTATGGTAGATCAGAAAAGGGCACTAATGTCTCATGTACTGGAGAATGAACCCATTCTCAATGAACTGCAGTAGTTTAAATTGGAAGGTCTGGGCAGTAAAACACATCTCCTGTGTGAACAAGCCTGGTTTCACTTTCATTTAACATGGTCATGTGTAATAGAGGGACATGAAAGAGAATAAATCCAGGTAAAATGTGGAAACAGAAGAGAAATTAATGAACTTGCTAAATAAATCAATTTTAAACAACTGCAGACACTTGTAGTCTGCATTTCTGAGAACAACAGCATACAGATTCACTAAGAATAGCCCCACAACAAATATCATTACAAACTAAGTACCTCAAACCCAATATAATCTATTTTTGTGCAAGTACCTTGACTACCTAAATAAGCATTTTAAGGACAGCTGAAAAGGGACAAGAAGATACATTACCCATGTGTAAAAGGCCAGGCACATTCTCCAGTATGGTATCCAGCTTCTGCTCAAAGTCTCTGTCACTTATATTTCCTTTAAAAGCTACAAAGATTGTGGAATCCCCAGGAGCAGCCTCCTGTTTCAGTTCATCTTCCTCCAGTCCTGAATCAAAATCCACCTCTAAGTCTTCCATAGCTGAGGAGTACAAGGAGGCATATGTATCTTTTAAGTTAGGTAGATCATCCAAAACCATTGTTTCCAACAATGGGAGCCTGTCAGACGTCAAGGTGATGCTTGGAAGGGAAAAAAAGAATTATAACACATATAATAATAATTGTGTGAAGACATTAACAGCTGCTTTCAGTGGCACATTTGATCATTGACAGAAAAACCTACCTGGTGACCCAATGTTGGGCTCTCTGAGACCAACTGTGTGAGGCTGAAAATGGTGGCCATGGCAATGTCCAAGCTGCTCCTCAACTAGGAAAAAGAGAAGGGGTTTCCTGACAGAATTGTGCTGCACATGACTTGAGAAGTTTTCCAGTTGATCTAAAAGATAGACAGGTAAAAAAGGAAAGAAGGATAAAAAGTTCAGAGGAAAATGAATTATATTAATTTTTGTATCATAGAGGGCACAAGCAAGCAGCTGGTACCAGTGCTGCAGTGCCTGACTGTCAGAAGACTGTAAAACTCCCAGCAGCAGCTGAATTATAGAATGATAGGAAGAACCACCAAATTTAGTTTTAGAGACTGCAAATGCAATAGGTGCAAATCCAAAACACATTTTTACCAGGGGAAACATAGCGTTTGATAAATATTTTACTCACACCAGGGAAATCTCAGGCATACTATGCCTACTTTCTTAAAGTTTGTAAAGATTTAGGTGTTTTCATCTTCTTATGCACATAACAACCTGAAATCTACTCTCCGTGTCATAGTCCACAGCTCTCACCATGCCCCCACATCATGCTCTGATAAGAATGAATTCAGTAAGTCAATCCCACACCTGATGGATTTTGCTTAACAAAATGTCTAAACTTTGCAATAAATTTTGACATTATGACATTAATCTAAGCTGTTACAGAAGTACAATCTATGATAAAATTATCCCTCAACTTACAGTGGACAGCACCAATGTTAAGATACACATTTTTTCACTCCATCACGAGGGCAATGGCACTACCCTTTCCAGGTGAGACATCTGCTCTAACACTCAGCATGTTACAAGTATTGCTGGAAAATTCAAACCATGTATAGAAACAGCCAAAAAAGGGACCTGTTTCTGACCATCGTTGTCAAAACCAAATCCATTCACCAGCCAGGACTGTCAAGACCTCATAAGTCCAAAGCTGTGGGTATTTGGCACAACCCACCCAGAAGGTTTAGCTCAGGACAACATACCCTTGAACAGGATACAGATTGGGGTTTTGGCAGAGGTTCAAGTTCCCAACACAAATTAAAACCACAACTTTGAGATTAAAGGTGAGCTGCAGACATTGGCCGGAAAACAGCCTTTTCTAATAAAAAAATCTAACAATGTTAGACAAGCACACATTCAGCTCTGCACTGTTTGCACACTCACATAAGGCTGCTGAAGGGACAACATTACAAAGGAAAAAACAGGGGCTTGGAAGTCACAAACTCCCCTTGGCTTTTGGTCAGATCTCTACACATATATTTACAAAATACAGGGGTTTTTTCTCCCTTGCAACTCTACTCCATATCAGGCAATCCAACAGCACTAAGGAATAATCCCCTATTTTCTATGGAGTTACTCTCTCATCCTGCAGCACCAGCCTTCATCCTTAAATCTCAGGTTAAAAACTGAGCTAATTTTGTCCCACAAGCTCTTCTGCAGTCCTACTTCACAAATTAAGTTAAATGTTTCACAGGCACTGAGCTATTTCCATAGTGCTTTCATATACTTATTATTCCCATGGAAATTTTAAAGATGGGCAATAGAGAAATAAATTTTAAAAATTCATTACCAGGTGAACACAGAGACAATTAAATATTTCTTCCCCCCCCAGACTCCTTACCACTTGGCTCTCTATTTAAATTACTGCTCTGAGTGTTTGGCACTTCCATTAAGGCAAACTCCTCAGTTTGTGCCCAGATAAAGAGAATCACAATTAATAGGAGTCTGGGAAAATATGTTTTAACTGAATTTCACACAATTTCTTGGGCAGGTAACTCCCTTATTCAAGCTGGCTTTACACTAACCAGGAGAGCAGTCCTTCTTCTGCATTCCTACATCTTTCATTCCACATCCACTGACTCCAGGGAGAGAGGAGCTGGGAGTCCTACACAAACGGCCTTTTTAATGACCAAACACACCCATTCAGTGCCAGGAATGAGGCACGCATTCTGTGAAATATAAGCACTATATTTTGAGGAAAATGGCATAGAACATTACTTGTCTGAGTAAATTTCTTAGGGA
Source organism: Petroica traversi (assembly GCA_025920805.1). Taxonomy (NCBI): domain Eukaryota; kingdom Metazoa; phylum Chordata; class Aves; order Passeriformes; family Petroicidae; genus Petroica; species Petroica traversi. The sequence goes on along the minus strand of JAHLSL010000084.1, from coordinate 487,437 downwards.
GAGAAATCTCTGCTCAAAATACAGGCTCTTACATGCTGAAAAGGTACAACTACTTGGAGGCGATGGGGTATTGCAGCTGCAGCGAGAAACAAGAGGCTAACTGACAGTCTCAGACACAAAAGAAATAAGAATTTACCTACAAGAACACAAATATTTTAAAATCTTTTTTTTTTTTTTGCATGGAGGTGTCTGAAGCCCCCATCTTCCCTGTGAAAGAGCAGAAGACCCCCCAGATCATTTAAATCATGGTTTTTAAACAATTCATAAAAATGCTGTAGCTTAGACCAAATTTCGCTAACCTCATCTGAATGTGCTAAAACCTCACGGATTTGTTGAAGTAATAGCCCTTTGTAAACACTATAAAAATCGAGTTTTCTAAATCCCAAAGGACCACAGGCCTTATTTCACTTGACTCAGAGAATCACAGGACCACAGGGATGTTGTGAGTGAAGGAAACTATGCAAGACCAAGCTTTACATTTTACCTCCCAGATCAGCACATGTAGCTACAGCTCCCCTTTGTATTTTTTCTTCACATCATGGTCCTCAAGGATCTCTGCTACATTCATCTGTACTCTTTACCTCTCAAACACATGGAATTTAGTTCGTTCCTATACTCACTTATCTCAAGTACGACATGAGAAAGTGACCATTTGCAAAATTTTTCTCTTCAGACAGTGACATCCATGTCAGAGCAAATGAATCCCAGCTGCACAGCATCCTAACAACTTCTGTTAGGGTTGGCTTCCATAAACGCTGAGCAAGCACTTGACCATGATTAGCAGGTACCTTGCCTCAACACTCTTCCACACAAACACAAAAAGCCTTCAGCATCAGCACACACAGGTAAAACGCTGGTCATTCAACAACCCATGTAAACCAGAACTCCCAGCAGGTTATGGAGGGTCTCTGATGAGTAAGAACCACACCTGAATTGATCTGCACAACCACAGCACACTTCAGGAATTCAAGCTCCCATGCTCACTTGGCAGCAAAAACAGGTCTCTGACCATCATCCTTCCTTCAAAAAACACACATGGCCTCCTTCCTGTCCCTGCATCTGCTCCTTTAGAGTTTCCAAATTAGTATTTCCCATTATACAATTGTTTCTGGAAACTCAGAGTAAGTCCAGTGCTACCACATGGCCAACCATTTACCCTCAAACCTGGTCTGGAACTGGCTACAGCAACAAAACTAGTGTTATGCCTCTAAGTTGATCATATACAGTACAGTCTAATTGTTAAAAAATTGTTACCTAACTGAAGTAAAAGACATGGAAATAAACAGTCAAATAACAGAAAAAAGGTGAAAATGCACCTGCATTGTTGTATGGGGATTGGGGGTGGAAAAGTGTGGCCCATGAAGACCAGAGAGTCCAACCCAAAGGATGCAGGGCACACCCTCGGCTGCCAGAGCCAGGAGCTCCCAAGCACACTCAGCATATGGATAAAACAACTGACCCACTAAAATGTGCAAAACAGAGGCTCTGCAGAGGAAGAATTCCCAGAGAATAGAGGAAGCCACAGTTGTGACCCAGGCTGATGGACAGCTGGGTCACACACACACCACCAGGAGCCCCATGGCATTTTGTCATGCCCTGTGCTGTCCCCACCAGCAGCCTGAGAGGCAGCCTGCTCAACAAACCCAGCACCACGTGGCTGGGCAAGGCTTGGAAAATCCCACCCAGACCCTGCAAGAGATGGGATTAGAGCAAAACCTGAAACAGCCAGTTGACACTAACTGGGAAGCAGCTGAACATGGGAAAGCTGGCAGGCTCTGGACTACCTGGAAGTGCTGGTCTCTGGGGTGCAAGCAACACAAAGGAAAAAAAACCCAACTGATATCTGGGTATTCTTATCCCAAGGTTTACTCAACTGATCCAAACATATGTCAATTAGTCTCTTAAACAGAACTTGAAACCTGTTGCCTTGCTTTGTCCTATCTATTGAACTACACAGAGAACACAAACCAAACCAAGGCTTTGTCTGGCCACCTGTCCAGGTTTTCTGCCAGTCTATTGATTTACATGCTTTTTAATGTATTCAAAATAAACACTTTCACAACTAATGTCACACCAGAACCTTCATTCTCACAAAACAAATAAAAAGTACTAAAATCATTCTCTACATCTCAACAAGTACTCTTCCAAATTACACAAAAGATTGGAAAGGGTGAGAGCAGAAGGAAGGATGGATTGATGCCCCTCACTAGCAGATGGCACAGGCTGGCTCTAAGCAGGGTCCTCATCCTCATACTGACCATTATTTAAAGCTGCAACAGGGAAGGAAAAGAAATGAGGTTACAGTCAAATCCTTTGGGGACACCAGAATTGAAAGTGAGGAGGAAAAGTCTGGGATAGCAGTAGCAACATAATTTCTAGAGGATTTAAATTGCATTTGCTGTCACTGAAAAATGGTTTTCAAGCAGCTTAATAGAAAAAATATACCAAGAATAAAGGCTATCTTGGATAATATACTTTAATGTTTTCTGCCACCTTTGTTTAGGTGCCTGTGAAAAAAATATGTAGAGATTTTCATGACGGGGGCAGAGGAGGTTCAGCATTGCCAGAACACTGCTGAGAGGATGGCTTTCTTTCAACTGTAATATGTGTTTGCACACAGTTACACAGGCTGCTTTTAAAGTGTAACACCTATAAATCCCAGAAACACTGATCACTGTCTCTACTGGAGGTTTTTTAACAGTGTATTATTCTTCAACAACTGTTTCCTTTGCTGCCCAGCACAGTGATCTTGCAGGTTGTTAAACCTGAGCAATGAATAAACCTAGATGCCCACATCCATTCCATGATACAAAAATTAAAATAATAGCATCGTTTTGGGAAAAAAAAAAAAAGAAACCCAAACAAAAAAACTTTTAAACAAATTCTAGGCAAGTGTCATATAACAATATAAGAGATTAAATAAGGATAAGAATCAGTGTTATAATAAGAAAGAACACCTAAAAATAAACTTAAACATGCATTAAAACTTCCTCTAAAGCAACTTAGCCAGTGTTCCAGTAATTCCTAACTTTGAATGTTGGCATTATATAAACGACACCACTAAAGCATCTCAACCTTTCTCCTTGGGAGGAACAGCCACAAACCTGATGGCAAATACCCCTAATCCTGTATGGCTGAGAGGGAAGTCAGCTCCAGAGCCAGCCCAGCCCTGCAAACACACACAGCAGTGGGGACAGGCAGGGGGAGAATGTATAAAAACAAGACATATGCAGATGCATCATATACTTATTTTACCTACCAAAACAAATTCCACAACTTCAGTATTTTAGGGTGCACAACTGGACTTCAGGTAATTCCAGACTAGCAAACATGGTTAAACAGCAACTCCCAAATACGAATCCTGAAAGAAAATAATCAGATTTCATCAGACAATGACGTGAAATAACAGAAGTTTTGAACATACTGGTGAATAGGTCAATTTTTAATAGGCAGTTTTGCACCAAGTCAAATGCTTTCCTCAGCAATGTAAAAAGCACATGTTACTATATTCAGATTTAAACAGCAAAACCTGAGGAACCTGAGAAATCAACCATTCATTATGGGCAGAAAACTGAATACTTCCTTTAGCTGGAAACTACATTCTATTCTTCTAAACAGGGTATGTTTTATCAAGAATAATGTATTTATTTAAATCCTAGGATGAACTCATCTAGATTAAACTAATCTTCAGAACAGAGAAACCAGCACAGCCATGATGTCCTGTAACTCATCCTGAGCAGCTGCCTAAACCAGCTCAGGTTAAGCTCATCTCAGAAGCACGTTCTGAGCCCTCAGGACCACCTCAGACAGACTTTGTTGCTGCAGGTGGATCCATTCCTAGCCCCTATTCCTGGTCATGGGCTCACTCCAACTCCTAGGATCATAAAAACACAGCAGTAAAGCTAAATGGCTGCAGGACAACAGAACACCGCCCCTCAAATCAATGGGATTTATAGGCACAGCCCGGGGGTGGTTCAAGCAGATTTTCTGCTTACATGCTTGCCTGCTCTCCAGTGGGGAAGGGGACTGCCCAAAAACAAACAGGGGAAGCAGAAGAGGGAAGAAGACTCAGAAAGAAAAAGGAGATATTTGTTGTCTTCTATGTAGACAACAAAGCAAAACTGCTTTAAAAGCCTTATTGTGCTGTAGCCTTTGTGCTTCTGCCAACCCAACAACTCATAGAGAAGGAAAGAGGTTTTACAAGAAGTCACAGCACGTATGCTTTGCAGCACTTTTAATAGTCATCTAACACTTTCCAACCCCTCATATTTTCCTCTATTTCTAACTAGTTGTAACTCAAGAAGCGTAGCACCAAGACAAAGGCCTGATGACTAAATCACAAGCAGTGACCTGTTTCCAGCTTTATGCACCTGTCTAAATCCCATGACCAGACACCAAACTGAGGAGCAAAATCAAAATCTGAAATAGGAAATTTTAATATTGTATAAGCCAAAACAAAAAAAGGTTTTCACATTCTACAGCAGATACTGCATTAATTCTACTTTTTCACCTTTTTTATAAAGGGATGTTCAACAGCCTAAAACTCAGTCCTGTAACAAACTGGCTGGTTACCTCCAAAACCAAGTCTAGACTTCACAGGAAAGGCCAGGCCTTATAAAAGCTTTTTAAGGAAGCCTCCAAGATGCAGCAGCCAGTCCTCATGCTGAGTGCCTGCACCTTAGCCCAGCAGGGTGAGGGTGATTTTGGCGAAAGGGTGGGGAAGTGGAGAGAAGAAAAATCTTCTGAACTCCTTGGTGCAAGGAACCAAAGGGGTTTTGTTCCTCCAGCTCTCCCTTCTGAGTGTCCCTCAGCATGACAGCCAACTGCTCCAAAGAAGGAAAGACAGGCTGGCCTAGCAAGACCCAGTGAAAAACTAAGGATGGTCAGCCTGGGCTATGGGAGAAGAAAAAATAACTGCTGCTGTCTCCATTCCCATTGTGCACATGGAATAAGACCAAATTTGGTTAAGGAAAATAACCAAACTACATTGGTTCATTAACTCAAACTTTCACCACAGTAAGCTATCTGACAGACCTGGCCACCGAGCACACACCTCAGCAGACCCCATGGAATCACAGAAACAGCCCTGTGAAGTGTTCCAGCTAAGAAAGAGTTTTGTTTATAGTTTATGCTCTCCCAAGCACCAAGAAAGCAAAACAAGATAAGTCTCCAGCAAGGCAGACTTTGCTCACTCACACTGATACAGAACTGGTCACTGCTTCTCACGCTGCTCTGCTGCACTCCCATAGCCCTCAAGTATAAAACACTGAAACCCAAATGTTTCCGACAAGGAGAAAATTACAGCTTGTTATAGCACACATGACTCTTTGCAGTGATACCCTGATGCAGTCTGACAGCAGGTTTAATGAAACATTAGTTTGTTAAAGTTTCATGAAGTTTGCTGAAAGCCCTCAACTCATGCCAAGCTGCAATGGACATGTCTCAGCTGAGCCATTCAGTTTTATTCCAACAGAATTCGACTGCCGAGATGCTCAGGACTGCTCTAAAAAGCAGGGTGATAACTCCAGAATAAGCAGCTAAGTTAGCAACATAGAAATTAACCCTTTTGGCGGCTGAGATACAAACCAAGGCAGAAGCCAGTCACAAGGGAAATGAGAATCAGCAATTCTCTTGGAAGCTGCAGTCTACCCAGCACAATATTTGGTCAATCAATTCCATTACCTGAGTTACTAATTTCTAATGTTAAGGGTATTTCTATTTGGAAGAAGCACACTATGAATACTGACAGAGCTTTGCAGTACATAACTTTCCACAAAGATCCACCAATGCAATCAGCAAATAAAATGAGATGCTATTTAAAATGAGGAGCATCTTGACTGTATTTGATCTTGCCTTCAAAAGTTATGAAAAATGCCTTTTCAAGTAGCAATCTGTGCTCTGTGTTACAATAAGCTTTTTATTTAAACCTGAATTTAACCACTACCAGACCTTTCTGTGCTGACACACCCCACAGGTGCTCCTTTATTACCAAATTCTCTCAGGGCTTCCTAAACACCAATATAACAAGTCCAGAAATTTGTGTGATCATCAGCACTGAACTGAGGTTTGACTGAAAACTGCACCTTCTGCAATATTATTCCTTCTTACATCTAATAAGTATCCAGAAAATCTCAGTGAAGCTGATTTTAAAATTCTGAAACAATATAAAGGATGAAGAAAGGATTTAAGCTAAAACAAACAGCTTAAAAGTAATTCTTTGATAGGAGACACTCAGTATCAAGGGTAGTGTTTTCCCTCACCAAAAAACTAATCTTCATATAACAGAAGCAGGTACATCTTTAAAATCAAGATTATTCTGAGAGTTTCCTGACTGTATAAAAACTTGCAGTTTATTTTGTGCTGTTCTGGCCTTTTGGAAAAATCAAATTTCAGGTATTATTTATTGTCGTTACTGTCATTAAGAACCTCGCAAAGAGCTTAGGACCTTCTGGTAAAATGTGGGTGTAACAGAACTGGAGAGCAATGTATTCTTGCAGGGATGGGAAGAGCACTCCCAAAAAACCCTTCGAAGGAACACTTTGCCATGCATGGCAGGGGGTTGGATCGAGGTGGTGTTTAAGGTCTCCCCCAGTCCAAACCATTCTGGAATTCTGTAAATGCAGACCAGAGGCTTAACTCAGCCTCGGTGAGCACCACTCAGAAATCACAGTGAGAAACACAATCTTACATGTGCTCCTGAAAGATCATTTGATTTTTAAAACAATAAAAATTATAAAATTTAAATGATTTGCATAGGACTTGGAGAATTCAAGAGCATTCACCTTTTGGTGGAATAACTACATGATGCCCTTTCATCCATCAGACCTAAAGCTTGGGCTCCCATATATGCAACTAAGCAAAAGCAACTTCCCGTCCCAAATTATCCGTTTACACAAATTAATTTAGTCAAGGTATCATTCATCTCCTGTACTTTTCTATTTTCATACAAATCCAATCCAAAGCCCTGTGCAGGGCTATGCTTCAGGGCACTCATGCCAGCTGGAGAAGCAGGCAACTGGTCTCAGTTCCAAGAAGATGATGGCCTCCATGAAGACATGTCTCCATCCCTCACTCCAGCCCCCAAACCAACAGCACTGTAACACACACTGGTAGTCTTTCTTTTCCCCCAATTGCATAAAGAAGGGTTATTTACTGAGTCACAGCCTCAGGGCTCTCACATGTACATGACCAACTCAGTACTTATTCCTATTTTTGATTACTACAGCAGCAATTTTTGTTGTGCCATTCAGCATGCAGGTGGGATGGTGTTCCACTGGATGGAAAATTATGCTCAGTGCCCAATGGATGAGAAAAATTCCCAGCTCCTGGACCTCTGGAAGACTTCCGTTACTGTCTTATGCGTAATCCAAAGCGTAGATTAACTTTAAACTCCAGCAGCATCACTCTAATTAGCCAGGACACAAGACAATCTAAGTAATCTTCATCCTCTTGAGCTAAACCTCCAACTCTCCACGCAGGAACACGCTGACTCCATGGCTGAAACGTACAGTTACCTGCAATTAAGGGGCGAGTACTGCTGAAGAACGCCAGTGACCTGCTCCAGAGGGGAGAGCAGTCTGTAACAGTGTCAAGACAAAACACAAAATATCCATGGCTCCAGTAGAGCAAAGGTGACTTGCTTGTCTGGTTGGTGGAAATGGAGAGGCTCCCCTGGAGAGCCTCACTTGGAGCATCTTCCCTGCTGCCTCAGCTCGGTATCATCTGGGGTTATTTCTCCTTCCCCTGCTGGCCTTACCTTTTCCCAGCCCTATGCATTCTTTCTCATTCCTTCTGCTCCAGCTGTGCATTAAGGAAAAAGCTTTGTGCCTGAACCCTGTTTCTGCAGCACCAAGGGTCAAGTCCTGCTGCTCAGAGCCCTACACCAGCAGGACTCCTGCCCCCTCACACCATCCCTGCACCACAGCTTTGCATTTCTCAACAGAGACCACAGGATTTTGAAACAGACACCCCCATTACGCCTCTGCCCTTCAGAGGTTCTCTAGCTACCCATAACATTTCACCATTCTCAATGCAAAATTGTTACAGCCACATTAACTCTTCAATCCCTTCAGCAGCAAACCTTTTGCCACTGCAAATCTATTAAGTTCAGTGAGTCTGTGTAATTGGGTTGTAACTCCAGCTTCCATCTGAAAGCAATCACTATGGTACTAGAAAACCAAAACAGACTGCCAATCTAAATTTTAGTTATCACGTTGAAACATTTCACATATCACACAAAGGTAGGAACCTTTGTCATACTCGGACAGCACAGAGTGGCATTACATCTGTTCAGCAGAATTTACCTCCACGACCTGTATTTTCAAATATTTAAGCCATTGAAAAATGCAAACACCATCAATTCAAGGATCACAGGGACCTGGAATTCTTTGGCTTCGCTACACACAATTGTTTCTTATTTTAGAGAAGCACCTACTTTTTCACTAGAAAAATGTAAAATTACTCCATCACTTGGAAGCCTGCTGTAAACAACTCCTTCCTCCAAGTGCTACAGAAGGACAGCCCTTCTAGAGAGAATGGCTGGAGAGTGCTGCTTGGAGATTTCCAGCCCAAATCTGACACCTACCAGAAGACCCTTCCTCGGGTTTAAATGTAACTTAAATGTAATTTCTCAACTAAAGGTCAGGTATGTGGGCAGCCCCCCCCATGTTCTGAGCTTTCTTCTCCTAGGAGAGTGCGGACACAGTGTTACTGTGAAACATTTCCTGCTGGAGCCGAGTAACTTTCAGAGGAAGCCACACGGCTCAGTGGATACTTAAAATCTCCAGCAAACACCTCGGTGCCACGCTGCGGGCACTGCGGGCAGCTCCCATGCCGCAGACCTGGCTACCCTGAACACATGCCTTGAGACCTTTGTTTCTTATGCCACAAGATCCATTGAAAAGCTGGGACCACTTGCTATAACTGAAAAAGAGCTGCCAAATCCAAACGTAGTGGTTATTACACTTGGTAACCTGAATGGAAAACGCCAGATTTGTTCTTTGCGGTTGTTTTCACCTATAGGGAATACTGAAAGAAACAGCTAAAGAACCAAGCAGAACAATACACAGTAATTATTGCCTTTCTTCTAAGGGAGGTTTTATTACAGTATCCAGTGAAGAGAATGAGCAAAAATGTGTCTATCAGGAGGCTGAGGGGTTATGGAAAGACAAAGCTTATGAAGCTCCAACCTGCTGCCAGGATGCAGACCCACAAAGAGCTCTGTCCTTCCAGCCCCCAAAGCAGCGGGACGAAATTAGAGCCCTGAGCTTCCTGAGACCGTTTTAAAGCAGCTGAAATTTAGAGAAACGCAGAAATCACGCGGAGGGGACGAGTGAAGAGCATTTTTCCGACTGGTTTAAGAGTCACCGAGGGCTCGAACAAAAGCGAAACGTCAACGCGCCCCGGCTGACACGGCACAAAGCCGTCACCGCCCGCATGAGGTCAGGGCTGAGGGACCGGGCTCACACACAGCGGCCGGACCGCGGGCAGCTCCCG
>JAHLSL010000084.1:455693-477542 GCA_025920805.1 Petroica traversi | reverse complement strand
GGCCGAGCACTTCATGGGGTCCACCTCGCAGTTCTCCTCCGACTCGTAGAGCGCGCGGATGAACTCGCCTGGGACACGGGCGGGGGACACGGGGACAGTGAGGGGACAGCGAGGGGACAGCGAGGGGACAGCGAGGGGACAGCGAGGGGACAGCGAGGGGACAGCGAGGGGACAGCGAGGGGACAGCGAGGGGACAGCCCGGCCCCGGGCAGTCCCGCCACAGGGACCCCCGCTGGTCTCCCCCTCACGGGAGAGCTCTGACCCCTCAGCGAGGAGACCCGTTCTGGGAAAGAGGACTGAGTGTCTGCCGGATGAATTCGAAGAAAAAATAACGACTGGGGCCTGTATCGGAAATTTCCAGGAAATGAGGTTTTTAAGTCGGATGAATTTTAATTCAGAGCGTTTCATCCGACGGTTTCAGACTCTTTGAATGTCACTGAATTTTAGTTTCGTTTTACCTCTGGGGAGATGGGGAAGAAGCCAGGGAGTTACCTGATATGGACTCATCAAAGGCCACGATGCTTAATTTTAACAAAAGGTCTATTAATGTGATTAATGAACAGGCCCATGGGCCTGTGGGTGATGCTAGATCCCTAAAATGTCCCCTCAGCACTTAGGGGTTCCACAGCTGAAGGGACCCTCACAGGACACACAGCCCTTGGTTTGTCTCTTCCTACATCCCTTATTAGTATGAGAAATGGTTGATTAACACAAAAACTCTGAAATGTCTGGTTTCCTGCTCATCGTTGCTGTGGGCAGAAAGCTCTTGCCTGGCACTGGGGAAGAAATTACACACGTGGCAATTCCTGTTTCAGGGTAGCAAAACAAAAGTCCTTCACAGGAAAAATAAAGACGGTTTTCCTGCAAAAGCACATGAGTTTCATGTGCTTGAGCAGGTTCTGTGGCTTGAGGAGGGATTTCAGGAGAGTGTGTGCAGCTGGAGCCAGTCCTCTCAGCCCCCCTTGGCTTCATGTGGAATACTGGATAAATTATGTAAAAAAGGGAATTTCCCCCCCAAACCTTTTAAATAAAACAAACCCACATCTCATTGAGCACTATAGTTTGTAACACAGAGAAAAACCCTTTTTATAAATTCACATATAATTGCATTCCACAAAATCCCACCAAAATGAAATAATTAATGTCATGGTTAGTACAGGACTTATCTGGAGCACTAAATCTGGCTGGTGAGTACAGAGCTGCTGCTTTCCTCGACATGTACAACTCCCAGGCTCCCCACTGGCACAGGGTGAGGAATCCTTCACTCAAGGATTGTTCGGTTCATACATTTTTGTGTCTTCCACAGACTCTGGAGAGCAATGCCAGCACCTCTCCAGTGCTCTGAGTCAAGGGCAAAGCCTCCCCAAGTCCTGAGACCTCAGGGATGTCAGGTGAGAGGAGCTGGGTATCAGTCACAGTGGTGGTGATGCCTTTTTCCTGGTGTTATGAAAATGAAGTTAGACACGGTTAGAGGGTTGGAGGTCATTACCTTGGTATTTTTAATCAGGATCCCGTTTGATGCATCCACTTCACCCAGGTGACAGCATGGCAAAATGCACACCCCTATCAATCACACACACCAGTTATAGGCTTTACACATCAGCAGATCCAACAAGGGAGCCCAATAATGGGGCTGGGGTGGGCTCACCTCTAGTTTACAGAATCTGTCCTGCCAGGAGACCTTGGGTTCCTGAGACAGTGGGAATGTTTGGTCTCCCTGGCTCTGCAGCTCTGGGCTGTTCAGTCTCAGGGCCTGCAGAACCCTTACAGAACACTGAGCACCAAACTAAGTGAAGGGTTACAAGTGTGCATGCTAATACCTGTGGGTACACAGAACTGTGTAAAAGGTATATAAAAGAAAAGAAAAAAACCATTCCGGCGTCAGTGGGAGCAAGGAACATTTGATTCATCTGATCCTTTTTTGGAGTTTCCATTTGCTTTCGTGTGGATGATTCCCAGGCTTTGCCTAGCTTTGCTCCTGGATTTTGGGACTGGCCAGAAGCACAAGGAAGCTGAGAGAAAATTTCTTTGGTACCAATGATGCCTTTTTCCTGGTGTTAGGAAAATGAAGCTGGACACAGTCAGAGGGTTGGGGTCGTTACCTTGCTATTTTAATTAGGATCCTGTTTGATGCATTGCTTCACCCAGGTAGAACACATTGCAGTGCACACCCACCATCAATCACGGGCACAAGTTAAGAGACCTTACACATTACCATATCTAACAGGGGAGCCCAATCATGGGGCTGGGGTGGGCCAAGCTCGAGTTCACAGAATCTGTCCTGCCAGGAGACCTTGGCTTCTCAAGAGAGCAGAATGTTTGGTGTCCCTGGCTCTGCAGTTCTGGGCTGTTCGGTCTCAGGACCTGCAGGACACTTACAGAACACTTACAGAACCCTAAGTGCTAGGCTAAGTGAAGGGTTACAGTGCTAATGCTTGTGGATACACAGAATTGTGTAAAAGGTATATAAAAGAAAAGGCAAAAAATCATTTTGGCATCACCAAGAATTAACTTTTCTTCCCCACGTGACTTCATGTTTTCCCTGCTTCATGAGACTCTTCCTAAACCAGCTGCACTAAAATTCCTCTTCCAGCCTCATCTTCCCCAAAAGGCATCAACCCGGCAGGGTTTCCCACTCCTGTTGCTGTGCTTGCCATGCCAGATTGTCCCTCAGGATTTTTGGCCTGCTTTGTTTAATCTGTATTATGCACATTAATACCAGGCACATCTCAAATCCCTCAGCAAAACAGAACAAGCCAAATGCTATTTTCGGAAACCCGAATTTCGGGAACCACAACACTGAGATGTCCCACCAAAACCTGCTCAAGCCATCCAAGTGCTGTGACTTTCTGATCTGAGCTTGAGAGATCCCACATGGACAATTCCCCTGTGCGTATCACACAGTGAGTTGGCAAACAAGCCCTCCCTTCCTTAGCAGCTTGAGGCCTGTACATCCCCTTCACTCCATGGAGCACTTCCCAATGGCTTCTGTTGCTTCTGCTCACTGTTGGGAAAGACTAGAACTGGTTCGGTGTCCCCACAATTAAAATCAACCCAAATTCTCTTAAAATAGCCTTGTCACAAGTGCAAGGAAGCAAAGGGAAGGTGGAGCTGAAGGGGCACCAGGGTGACAGGACACAACCAAAGATCTTTTTGAGACATCTCTGCTGGAGACTGGCAGTTGAAGGACCCCCAGGTGGCCTTGCCATCAGCTGGCAGTGGGGACAAGGGAATAAAGTGGTGTGGAGGGGCAAGAGGGGAGAAACAGGACAGCTCCAGACCTGCCACACTGCATCCCAGCATCAAAGTGTGGTACTGGCTGATCTCCAGAGCTGAGCTTCCTACAGAGCCTGGGCAACCAGGAGCACCCAGGAACACCCAGGCTCTGTACAGCACAACTAACACAGGGGAAGCTGTGGCTGCCCCATCCCTGGAAGTCCAGAGGCCAGAGCTTGGAGCAACCTGGGATAATGGAAAGTGTCTCTGCCCAGGGAAGGGGTTGGAACTGGATGACTTCTAAGGTCCCCTCCAACCCAAATAATTCTGTGATTTTCTTTTGCCATTCTGTTTGTAAAACTCATCCAAGAGCAGACCCTCAGTTTGTCTGGGATGCTTAAGCGTTGCTGCAAAAAAATGACACACAAAAATACTACAGCACCTGAAGGGAAGAAGGGCTGCCTGCAGCAGAGACAGCTGATAAAGCTGCCACATTGTCCACAACAGAACACAAATGCATTTGATATCATGACAATCAAATTGTGAGTTATTTACACATATTTTATATGACAGTATTTTCAAAGGACAGAAAAAGTACACAGAAAAAGTAGGTAGACTCGGGACCAACTTTGGACTTTTCCAAACTTAAATATTATACAATGACTTGAACAAAATAATTTCCCCTCTAACACTGGTACAATGCTCTCTATCACTGTGGATTTGGTGTTTTGTTAAACTGTGAGTGTGATGAGAAAGAGAGAGGTGGGCAGTTGGCCATTGATGTGATAGACAAGGCAGGGTTACACAGGAGTTAATCTCTCCTCCTCGACCCCGAGGATATGGAAATGTGGAATCTGCCAGGTGGGGAGTCCTGGCTGTGCCAGGAGCAGTCCTAGTGGGTGAAGGTGCATGGCTGCCAAGGAGCTGTTGTTACACGGGATGCTCCCCACAGGGAGCAGGGTCAGCTCTGCCAGGACAATCTGCGACCACTGGAGAGCCCTCTGAGGGCAGCAGGCATCCAGGCTCTGGTGCTCCTACTCCACCTGCCCTCCACACAAGTGTGCCTCATTTTTAATGGTGCCCTGCCTCTCCAAAACCAGCTCTGCCTCTCAGAGCTTTCCTTTCCCTGGCTGGGTGCCAGTTCCCATCACTGAGGTATGGAAGAGCTTTCCAAAACCCCTGGAAGCACCTGGGTGCTGCAGGAGCTCTTCCTGCTCCATCTGATTCTTTGCAAAACTTTACCAACTCCTCAGTGGTTTTGATGTTCATAAAAGGGATGCAGCTTTCCTCTCAGGGTTTGTGGAGGCCTGACTCTCCTTTGTCTCCAGGATCAGCCCTGTGGAGTTGGGCAGTTGTGGAAGGAGGCTCTGAGATGGTCTGGGCAGAGTCTCCAGAAGGTACCTAGAGGGTGACCCGGCCGGCCGACACTAAAAGGCACTTTCAGACGCTGCCCCAGCTGAGAAATCCCTCAGGGTGACATTGGCAGAGCTGCAGGACACTGGTCATCACCCCTGGAGAGGGGGGGACCCGAACTTGCTGCCCTAGCTGTGGCAGCAGCAGCTGCTCTCTGCCCTGCCCGGCCCCTGGCAGTACCCGCTTCCCTGGGGAAGGGGCAGGACACACTGCTGGAGTGCAGGAACAACCGGTGTGCCCAGGGCTCTTTAGCAGGTCCCACAGCTGTGCCCAGGGGCCCCTTGTCCTGTGCCAACCCACACCAGCAGTGATTGACCACCCTGACCACCCCAGGAGCCCCTGCCCCACCTGGGGTGCTGGGAGCAAGGCGGGCTCCATCCCTTCTCCATGTCTGGGCACACACGGGACAGTGATGGGAACACTACGGCACTGCCCAAAACCCAAGGCATCCTCAGTCCTGCGCTGCAGGAGGGCAGTGCTGGCTCCTGCCTCGTCCCTCTCTGGCTGCTCAATATGCCCGGGTGAGCAGCAGTGCCCAAAACCATCAGGCAGTTTGTCACCTGTGCTTAAGAGGGCATTCAGCCCTCGGGAGAAACACGGATAAAAAGCCTGGCTCCAGCTTATCCCATGTGAAACCAGAACTCACTGACAGGGAGCAAATCTGGGCAGAAACAAGCTGGCCACATCCCAGATCATAATTTGTCACATTTAGAAAAGGCGCCTTTAAAAAATTTATTTACTTTGTTTGTGTTTATTTTGTTCATTTAATAATGGTTATGGTTTTTCTCAGCCCCTTTGTATTTTGTGTTCTGAGCTCCTCACTGACATTTCCATGACAAAGTTTCAGGACAAATTCTGCTTCAGAGCTGGCAGATGCCTGCATGGGCTATGCTGAAATCAGCATAGGTAGTCTGCACACACACATCTCTGCAATATGGCCCTTTATTTCACAATGTCCATCTCATCTATAACCAAGGGAATCATCAGGTATTTCTTGGTACCTCATGCTAAATCCATCATATCTTGAATTCATTAGATGTTAAATTAATCAGATCACAACAGATGGGCTCAAAACTAGAGACACTGGGCCAAATAGCAGATTAAAGGTGTCCAAGTTGGATACATCTGAACTATACCGATGGTGCTTTTAAACAGAAAAAAGTGGGAAATAATTTGGAATACCTTTACTTCTCTTAGCTGGAACCTAGGGGCATACATCTCATCTTCCAAATATTTTCAATTTTCTCTTTATTTGCAACTCAGGCCATGATCCAGCAGAACACTTTGGAACATACTTTACTTTAAGATTCTTAATAATTGTTGCGAAATAGGAGTGCCCTTTTGAATCAAGACCAAAGTCTTTCACTCCCAAACATATACACGGTGCAGAAATATACACACCCGCATCAGAAATTGGTGAATTCAGCTAATAAGGACAAATTTAATCTTTCAAAGTGTTTTGTGACATTTCATGCAAAGTTCTGCACTGACAGTGACTCGACCATGTATTTTGCAGCTGTTCATAGAGAACCTCCATGACTGAGGGCAGATCTGGGCTGGGACAGACCAGAAACCCCCAGGTCATCTCCAGACAGGTTCAACACACAAAACTGCCTCCTTCCCTTCCTGTGGAGCCTGGAGAGGTCTGCTCCAAGACACATTTATGAACTCTCCATCTTCAGGCAGTGACCAACTCTAGTGCTGATGACAGAGAAATAACTAAATAGATTTGGTGTCCTTGTGGAGAAAGTCTCCTCTTGGTGGCACAGAACACATTGTAGATACAGCACTGTGCTTCCCCCATCCCAGCTGAGGGCATGGATGCACTTGGAACAGGAAATGCTGCTGAAGGTCCTGGAGTGCTGTGCTCCTCTTATGGGTGGCTGCACTTCAGCAGAGCATGAAAACACCTTTGTTCTCACTCAGCCCAAAACGCTTCCCTGGAGTGTTCTGAGATCCGAAGCTCTTGGTGGCAGGAACAATTAGTCCAATTATCTGTGGAACAATTAGACCAATTATCTGCCCTGTGGCCCTGACTACCCCCAAACCAGCCACCACACTCCTCATGGCATTGAATGCCAGAGGGTGGCACAAATGGTGTCAAAGACTACCTCGGGAGGAAGGTTGGAGTGAGTGGTGTGATCATCAAATCAAAGAGCAAAACAACCATAAGCAGACATACGAATATAATATGTACAGTGGCCATGGGTGCATTTGCACCATGAAGGAAAACATCACATTTTAGACGACAGAAAATTATCAAACTCCTGATATTTTTAGTGCCAAGTGTCTCTAAGTTGCCAGTAAAAAGAGCAAATGTTCAAATGTGGGCTGAATGATGTGGTGCAGTTGTCAGCTGAGTATTCTTTCCTTCTCAATTTCAGACTTGAAATGCAAGAGCATTCTTTTATTTTTACTACATGCTGTGGACAGAAAATTATCTCAGTAGTGTTTGGTTTGGCTTGTACCTTTTCTCTCACTCTCTTCAGCTTTTCCAATAGATTCACTAGGACTAAAACACAGAGCTAAGGTACAGTCATGAATTCAGTCAGCAGAAATTCCCAAACCTCTCTGTAGGCATGACCCAGGCTTTTGTAACAGACTGAGATAAGGCAGTGGAAGGAAAGCTGTGAACTCACACAAATGCTCTCCACGTGGTCTTCAGTCCATGGTCTGTGATTTTTCACAACTCTGTGGAGTACTGCTAAGATATCTTCAAAAATTGTCTAAGAAAGTTAAACCTGTTACCATTAGGCTGAAATTCACCAGTGCGGAGGTTGAACCTCTGTAAAAAAACTGCTGTGGGGTGCACAAGCTGTTAGAGGAAGAAGCTGTTAGAGCTGTTGAAAACCATTGCTCTGGTTACAAAATCAGTCTGCCAGTGAGTCTGTGCAACTGGATTCAAAATATTTACTGCCAAAATTCAAGGGATGTAGTGATGTGAGCTCAGGAACTTCCCTGGGATCCTGCATGCTTGTAAAAATCAGCTGGCCCAGATGGAGTATTAGAGGACTCCTCAATATTCCAGCTGCAGGCAGCTACAAACACTCATTAGGATGTATTAATTACTGGCTTACACTGGAGGCAAAGAAGGAATTTAGAAAAGACAGGGAGATGAGGATAATCACCATCAATAATAACAGCAGCAGCTGTTTTTTCCCTTGCTTATGTTCCTGCTCCCTTAAAGTAAGATGCTGGCTAGAACTGGGGTTTGGAAAGACAGAACTACTACCCAGACTGCCAAAATAAAAGTGTGCTCCTGTAACAAGGACTGGGCTGCTTGCAATCCAAATCACTGAAAAATAAGAAGAGAGCTGGATATTGGTGCTGCCGACTCCTCTGGCGCTGTCGGGGTGGGGAGTGGAGAACGTCTTCCCAGCAGTGTGTGGGGCTGGAGAAGGGGCCACTTAAGAACATGCACATCACTGGGGTTGTGCGTCAGCCTTGGTCACAGAGCACGTCCCTGGAGCTGCTACAAGATCGTGGCTCCAGCAGCATCTGCACTCCTGGGGTCCTTCAGGCCAATGATGAAACTGTTGGTTCTCCTGGCCCCGTGAACCAGGGACACCACTGGGACTTTATCCACCTGATGGCCCCTGGCCACAAGAAATTGAATATCTTCTTCAGGAAACTCACCTGCAGGGATTTGAGAAAAGGAGTTGGTAACTGAAACCAGTGTTGCCTTTGATGCAAAGGTCTGTCTAACTCTGCTCGGATCTGCAGTGGGGGGGAACCTACCTGCAGCCCCTTCAGGAGGTGCCAGATGGGCAAGCCAAGGGCCAGGGGCCACTGCTTTGTGCTGTGGACTGTGAGAGGATCTACAAAACCATTTAAGGATGTGGAAGATTGTCCTCTTTGGAAGAAGGGGAAGATTTGTGGTTGACACCAATTGAAGTTATTTTTCTTAGAGAACACGAGGCAGTGCCCACTCTTAGTTACAAATAAGAGTATTAACAATTATTGTCAAAATAAGATGCAAGAGAGCTCAAAACAAACAACAGAAAAACAGGTTGCCAAATGCTAAAGTTTGTGCTAACCCTCCCATCTTCCCCTGCACCAGACATCTACCTTAGGTTGTTGCTCTTCTGCTTTTTTTAGTTCATTTGATGGTTTGTAATTTCTGTATGAGTAGAAGTGCCCAAGGCCCTGGAGCTGCAGGTGCAGCTGAACAAATGGAACAGGAACACAGAAACCCCACTGGTATTTAAGCTTTATATGTTGTGTCTTAACATGTATCTTCCTGATGCAAAATGTCCAAACACTCAAATTAGGACCTTGCGAAGTTTTAGATTTAATTCCATTTTACTTTTAGATTTAATTCCATTTTAGTTTCCAAGTCTGCAGGGCACACTGCAGGACATATCCTTTTTAGATTTTCCTCTGAAATGGGAAAGCCCAGAGACTTTGGCTATTTGGTATGGAATGAGAACCAAATTTCACTTATGGTTCACTCTAGTGAAGTTTGGGTTGGTGTGAAAAACACCAAATAGACCAAGACTTACGGTAACAAGGGTAAGAGCTGACACTACAGGCTCCAGAGTGCCAGCACTCTGAAGCTGCAGGCCTTGCCATAAGCCTTGCTTTCTTCCCAGCTGCTGGTAACATGGACTGAAAAGTGAAGGAATATAATTTATGGCAATGGGAATAAAGTGCAGGAAGCTTTGAGCACACGTCTGGGTGAAGCTGAGGCTGCAGTCTTGTTGATTTGGATATCCTCCATGGCATCTGATCTCCAGAAGGATTTAAGGACAGGACAAGGCCACTACCAGGAGATGAGCTGGGACAGAAGGAAGGCTGAGGACAAGTATCTGAAAGAGCTTGGAGAGGTGGTGCCGGAGGGGTGAGGGAGCATTTCCAGGACAAGAAAGAAAGGAAATGGCTCAGGAAAGGCTCCAAGCTTTGAAGAAGTTGAATTCTGATTTTTATCTTCCCCAAAACCTTCCACACCCCTGGGGACCCGAGAACATGGTGACCTGTGGTGCTTCTATTGCAGTGTGCTAGGAAAAACCTGCTCTTTTCCTAAACTTGCTGGATTTGTAGGCTGCACCCCACCCAATGTCCATACTCACTGTCAACCTGCAAGGTGTTGGACTGAAGCTGAGGGTGAAGTCGACCAAGTGACAAACTTTCACTCAGATTCTTGTTAAATGTTAAAACATTTACCAAAACCTGCAAGAGAATAAATTATCCTCAATAATATAAAAAGTGATGAGAACAGAAGAAGAGAAACCAACTTCCTGAGCAAATTGGTGACTTCAACATCTCCACATGCAGCAGGCAAGGGAGATTTTGAACCATTTACTAAACTGCATGAGCTACTGCAGGGGTGCACACACACTAAGAGGTCCTTGGAATATGGCCTGTACATTGTTGGTTGTAAAGCAGGACATTTTCAGGATAGCATGGGCTTTTTGTCACATAGTTCCTGCTAAAGCAGCAGAGTTGTGTGTCTGGAACATGATGTAAGCTCTAAAGAAGTGTTTGTTACAGCCAAAAGCTCAGCACGTGACTTGTCCAAACAAAGCACTAGGAAGCAGATCTTGGCTTTAGTTTTGCTCTGAATAAAGCTTTCCAAAAGGTAAGGAAACTGGGAGCCCTTCTCAGGCTTTTCTTCTTAGCAATCCATTACTGCTGTACATGCAATCAAGCTATTGGAAAGTACTTCACCTTGTTACAAATCATAAATTAAGAGGAACTGCCCAATTTATATCCAGTGTTGAGCAGGAGGAATTCAGTATGGAATGCTCTAAAAGGAGCTTTTCATATGGAAAAGGACTAAAGGGCTGCCAGTTTCCTGCAATTCTCTGAGTAACAAAATGCACCTTTCATTCTTATGCATCCTTTAAATGAGTTTTGAACAGGTAATAGAATGACAAAACCATTACAGATTTTGCCAAAATGCTTCCCCTCTACAATTATGATTGGTGCCACCAGGAAAGGTGCAAGAAAAGTAAACTGGTAACCCTTAGGGATTTGAAAACACCAAAGTGTGGAACTGGTGACATCATAGATTGAACCTGTAACCTGTGGCCACCAGTTCTGACCCAGTCTGGGACAATTAGGAAGGGAAATGAGGGGACCCTACTCAGCCTTGAGCTGAGCAGCTGCTCTGGGAGGACACAGCACTGACCTGGACGATGCTGCTCAGGGCTCTGTCCCCATTGTTGGCTCCCAGGCACAGGTAGGTGCCACACATCCCCTCGGAGGGCCTGACGATGGTGGGCAGCAGGAAGGACCGCGGCCGCTTCCGAGGCTGAAGGAGGTTTAGCTGCAGTTGAAGAAAAGTCAAACCAAAAAATGTTAACAAGCCAACTCTCCCACAAAAAGAACATGGAGCCCGTCACAGTCTTCCAAATAACCACCCCAGCAAAGTGGGGTGGTTTTACAATACACAAGGCAACACTGGAATCCACCAGCACAGGTCTGTATTTGTTTCCTTCCAAGACCTGAAGACATTTTTCCTGCTATCTGTTACTTTTTAACCTGCAGAGCAACAATTCTTGAAGAGAGTCCTTAATACAAGTCCACACTGGGTGTGAACTCAAAGTGCATCTGGGCTGCAGGGAAAGTAGGTAACAGTGTTGCTTGATTATTCTGCCTTGTAATAATAACTGATGGACACGGAGCCCTCTGTTTTCCCACTTTCAGTGGCTCATATAAAGAAAAATAGCAGCTTTCTACAGGCTGTTGTCTCTGTTATTAATAAGACAATAAATAGCTCCCCTGTTGTGAAGATGAGAACAAAATTGCAGAAAAAAAGTAAATAAAGAATTTGTCATGTCATTCATTACCAGCCTGGGAATGGAGTGGTTCATTGTTTTATTTTGCCAGGAGAAGTCCAACATCTGGCTGTTCAGGAGGATTCCAGAGGGTGTTATTATTCCACTGCCAAAGGGACGATTCAAAGAACTGGAAAGAAACACAAAGAAATTTCATAAAAATCATCTCAGAGACTTTTGTACACCTTGAGGTTTTCAGGGCTCCATCCTGTCCTGACAGATATTTTCTGGTGGTTCTCTAGGGCTGGTGAGATTGAGGAGAGAGTTTCCATGCCCTTAGGAGAAGGAGCCATGTAGGCCATGGCAGCTCTGTCCCTCCCCATTTGAGGATTCCCTTTGCTGTGATGGATCTGCCTCCATCAGTCTTAAATTTGCCATCACCTGGTCCCTGGGGAGCAGACACAGACCACTCCATGCTTCATTGTGAGAGGGCTCTAAGACTGCAGAGGGCAGGGCAGCACCGGCCCGCACACCTCAACCCCATCTCTCCCAGTCCTCAGCTGCAGGACTGACTGGGACAGAGCAGCCCGGCTGCTCCAGGCCCGGTCCCACCCTGCCCTGCTGAACCTCCTCCCTCCTCCCTGCCCCCACCCCGAGCTCTCTGTGGAGGGCAGAGGCCAATCCTTTACCTCACCACGGCAACGATGAAGTCGTCGGGGCCCATGACCAGGACCTGGCTGGCGGCGGTGCCGCTCCCCAGCGGGGAGTGAGGCACACGGAGCTCCGACGGGAAGGACTCGGAGTCATTGATCAGCTGGCGCAGGGAACTGGCTTCTGATTTACTTCAGCAAGGAGGGAGGGAGAGAGGAAAGCAAGCCATGAGTCTGGGGAGCTGCACATGTCCTGGTGTCTCTACACAGCTCGGGTGTCCCCGAGGGGCTGCACAAGGACAAGGAGCTGCCTTGGGTCACTCCAAAGAAGGACGGGGTGACAAGGTGGCTCAGTCTGCACAGAGAGGCACACAGTCTGTAATGCACCACCAAAGGCTCCACCTACCCCTGCTTGCCCTCACCAGAAGTAAACCCACCCCCAATGGCAAAGGTGACAACTCCAGCTAAATCCAATGTTCAGCAGGAGGAAAACTCAGGCCCAGCCCAGCCCCCAACCACAGCTAAACCTGGCTCTGAGGTGAGAGGCTGGGTTAAACTCCAGGCCTGGCCTCTCCTGCACATCTGGGTGTTCTGCAAAGCTCCAAGCCCCACAGTGGGGCAGGGAGAGGCAGAAATGGCACACGTGGCCATGCCCACTGGGATGGCTGTTTGTCTGACCCACTCAATGGGAATGTTTAGAGGTGTGCCAAAGTGGGAGGAACCTGCAAACTCAAGCTGGCTCCAGGAAATCTCTGAGTGAGGACATTCTGTGAGCCAGGCCCCGGGCCGTATTGTATCAGCTGTGATCCTTGTGAAAGAATGAGCCCTGGGAAGACATTCAAGGCCTGACCTTTCCTTCATAAAACAGAGGGAGAAAAAGCTCATGGCAGAGCAAACCCAGGAATAATATCCAACCCACACATCCTGCAACTGTTACCATGCCTGTCCTCCTCAGACATACCTCACCATGCCTTCTGCTGTGTGAGTGACAGACATGTCACCAGATGGGTCTCCCAGGTTGCTTGCCAGACTCAGGGCTATTTTTAATGTCTAAAGAAAGAAAGGAAAGAAAGGAGAAGAGGAGGAGAGGAAGAGAGGATTAGAGGAGGAGGAGAAGGAAAGGAAAAGAGATTAGAGGAAAGGAAACAGGAGGAAGGGGAAAGGAAAAACATTTATGTGGCCCTGGAAATATAACTTCTGATACTCCAAACTGGAAGAGGTATCTGGTGTCCTGGTGTGTTGGCTAAAGTTTATGAAGAAAAATGACCAAAAGTCTGGGTTCTGGGAATATCTCAGTGCAAAGGGCTGCCACCAATGGGTATGGGAACCAAAGAGCCTCAGTCTGGCATAGCAAACTGTGCTAGGGGAGCCAAGTGAATCCAGCAGTATTTGTACAATCACAAAATGGTTGGAGTTGGAAAGGACCTTAAAGCTCATCATATTCCACCCCCATGCCGTGGGCAGGGAAACCTTCCCATGTTTCTCCAGCCTGGTCTTGAACACTTACAGGAATGTGGTAGCACAGCTTCTCTGGACAACCTCTGCCAGCAGCTCACTATTCTCACAGGGAATAATTTCTTCCCAATATCCCATCTAACCCTGTCCTTGGTCAGTGGGAAGCCACAAGTGCAACATGCCTGGCAGGAGCTCAGTAGCTCAGCTTCATCACCAGCTGGCAGACAGAGTCTCCAGGATGCCATTTGCTTTCTATTTCCATTCCTGAGTGGTCACCACAACAGCAGAGACCAGACTGAATCTCAGTGGGACAGGGTGTGCTGGGCTCACTGCTGCCTATGGATCCCAGCCCTGCTGGCCCAGAACCAGTGCTGAGCAGAAATGAGCAGTTCTGCCCACAGCTGCTGCCCAGCTCCTGGCTGTAAACCTTCCAACAGGTTTGAACAGAAAGCATCAGTCCCAGAGCATGTCAGGGAATGATGGTGCAAAAGGAGGAAAGGATCTGGTTTCTCAAATATGCGAATCCTGCCTAAGCCAGCCCATTCAAAATGGAAGATGCGGTTTCAAAAGACACGGTTTATCCAGCCCTGGGATTACAGCATAGCCAGGGCAGAGGAGAGAGGAGAGAGAGAGCGCTGCTCCTCAGCCAAGCCAGCCTGTGCCAAGCAGAAACACACTCAGCATTCAGCTTGCAGGTCGTGCCATGATCATTTAGGATTCAGAGCAGTCCACTCCCCTGCAGGCAGCCAGCAAGATGGGACTGCTGGTCTTGGAATGCCTTCTTCTTGGTTATCAACTGTGTGGAGAGTAGAAGGTGAAAAACCTCTGGAGAAGGCAGCATTTTCATGGAGCAGTGTCCTGCTTGGTGGCCAGGGAAGAGCTCCACGGAAACACACAGAGAATGTCCACCCCAGAGATTAAGGACATCTTAGTCCTGGTTGTCCCACGGATACCTGAGGCTGGCCTAGCACTGAACCTCAGCCACATGTTCAGCTGTGGGACCCAGGCAACCAAGGTTACACATCTCCTGAAATGACTGCCTTGAGCTGGAGGTTGCTGCTCCAGGACAAACAACAGGTGAAACTCTTGGCAGAGCAAATAGATTCACCCAAAAGTTCTTCCTGAAGAGAGCTCAAAAATAACTCAGGTGAGTCAACCTCCTGTGCCTCTTCACAGTGCCTCTCCAGTTGCTGCATTTTTACTGAGACATTTCCAAGCATCCATTGTCCTGTCTGCTACAAGGATCTAAGTAAATCCTCAATCACAATTCCCAGCTCGTAAAGCCCGGCTGTATATCTGTAAATTCCCAACTCATAAACCCCACCTGTGGATCTGTGGAGCAGCTAAGAGCATAATTGTGCTTACAGAGCAGGAAACAGAACACTTGCTCAACCTCTTGGGAAGCTGCAACGTTTTGGTAGGACAGTCTGAAATACTGGGAAACTTCTGGACTACAGAGATCGGGAGGTGGACAAAAATGTAAACTTTTTTTTTAAAATGTGAAGTATTGGGTCAGTTTTCCTTGCTATCAGCATGTAGAGGCTTTTGCTTTGTACAAGAAATGGACAAAAGCCACAGTTTGTTCTGACAAAGCTCTTCCTAAGCAGGAAAGATTCTCCTGCTCAGCCTCTGAGACAGCAGCACTGCTCAGTTTTAACACCTTAACAGTTCTATTTGCTCATTCTCCTCTGGGAATAACCTACAGACATTTTTGTACAACCACAAAATAAATAAATCATTCTCTAGCAGCACAGGCAATTCAGCCAAATGTTGAACCTCCTCTTACCTCTGCCATCCAGTGCAAAATATTCCCTCTGGATCCTTGCCTTGTGATGTTAAAGCCCTCAAGGATGTTGAGTGCTGTGATCAGTGCAGGACCTGCATGTGGAGGCGGGGGGGGTGAGAACAAGGTGACCTGTGGAGGGAAGAGGAGAGGAATGAAGCTGCTTTTGTCAGGTTCTAGCCAGTGAGAACACTTGTCCATGAGCCAGTGTCCTTGAGGACAGGGAAACCCTTCCAGATTCGAGGGGAAATAATAGAAACCAACATGGTTTGAGAAGGGTTTCCCAGAACATCCCTGTTGAATATTTCTGTTTCTTCACAAAGGATGAAGGAAGCCCAAACAGGGATGCTTTTTTACCCCTAAAATTCAGTTCTTATTGGTTGGCTGTTGGTTTCTAGACTGCAATATGGAAGAACGGAGATAGAATAATGGAAAAACAGAATGGTTTAGGTTGGAAGGGACCTTAGAAGTCATCCAGTTCCACCCCCTGCCATGGGAAGGGACACTTTCCACTGTCCCAGGTTGCTCCAAGCCATGTCCAACCTGGCCTTGGACACTTCCAGGGATGGGGTGGCCACAGTTTCCCAGGGCCTCACCTCCCTCACAGGGAGAAATTGTTTCCCAACATCCAATCTAAATCTCTTCTCTTTTACTTTAAAATCATCCCCCTTAACCTGTCACTATCTGCCCATGTTAAAAGTAAGTTTCCCTCGTTTTTATAAACCCCTTTTACATACTGGAAGGCCACCTAAAAATTCAGTTTGCAACATTATAGCTATAAGGAGGGTAAATACAGAATGAAAATAATGACATTTCAGAAACTTCTTGCATAAAGTTAGCTTTTCTCCCTTTGGGAATTGTCTTCAGCTCTAGGTCCAGCTTCTATTGACATGTTGCATCAAGATGTGACCATGTTGCATCTTTAGACTTTCAAGTGAAAAAACATTTCAAACCACTGAAAATCTCCTGAGCCATCCATGACACATCAGTGTCAGCAGGGAATAGCAGGAAACTCCCTCGAAGGCCTTTCTCCAAGTTTTGACTTCAACTCTTGTTCAATGCTGTTGCCATCCCTTGTGAGGTGAAGCAAACTTTCCCCTGGAGCTGCACAGCAATGGCTGAGGATGTACCTCGGTAGATTGTGTGCATGGGGTCCTCCACAGTGACACTGTAATTGCTGAAATCCTCCTCCACCAAGACTCCTCCGTGGCTGTGGACCTGCAGGAGAGCAAAGCAGTGCACGCTGAGCAGGCTGGGCCAGGGCTCCCTGTGCTCCTCCTGCTGGCCAAGGGGACCCTCACAGTCAAAAACATTCCACTGGGATTCCTGAGCCAGGTGCCAGGTTCCTTAGGACAACCCTGGAAATCTGTGCTTTCTCAGCCCTGGTGACCTGGCTCACTGTTCTGCATGGCAGGAAGGCTCTGCACTCGCCTCTAAAAGCTCACCCACCCCAGGGGTGCTCCCAGGACATTCTGTCTGCTCAGGGAGATGGGGACTGGCCCTGCCCTACAGCCTTCTCTGCCCTAGCTGGTAGGCAGGAGAGTATTAAGGGGTACTGCTTGCTGCCAGGATTATGGATCCCGGAGACAAAGAGCCTGGGTGTAGCAGGTGGCCATCACTAGACATCTCAACTAAAAAAATCATTGTTCTCACCCTATTTGAAATTATGTCAGCTGACAGGTCTGCTGTAGCCTTGGTCTTCCTGGAAGAATCGTGCCAGAGATACAATTTACCAGGGTTGGTAATTTTCATGAACACAGGGAAGATGGGAAATTCCCTCCACTGCAGGTCTTCTGTGGTTGAGTCATGATGGAGATGAGGGAGGACTATCAGAGGGTGCTGAGCACTGCCCAGGCTCCCCAGGGAATGGGCACGACCCCAAGGCTGCCAGAGCTCCAGGAGCCTTTGCACAAAGCTCTCAGGGACAGGGTGGGCTTGTTGGGATGTCTGCATGCTCTGATCTCTAACCCAGCCAGCTTCCTTGGCATGAAAACTCCTTCTCTGGCAAAACTGAATGAATCACTGGAGCAGGACAGCTAATGCAGGGTATGCTGTGGGGTCAGAATGTAAAACAACCCCAAAGCTGATGAAGATGTCTCTCCTACTTGGGATCCCCATTTCCTTCCCAGAGAAAAGGCTGGTTGAACCCAAGGGCTGTGCTGAGCCAGGACATGGCTCCCCAGACCCAGCCAGAGGGGAATGGGGCACAAGGAGCAGAGAAAGGGGAGAAGCTCCAGTCAGCCACACCCTGCAGACATCATCTCCAGTTCCCTAGAGAGCATTATTTTGCACCTGTGTCTGGAAGCAAAGAGTGGTGTTTTGGAGCTGTTCTTGATTTCACCACATGGACGCCCTGCATGTGCTGGAACAATAAACACTGTGTGAAGCCAGCACCTTGCTCTGCAACCAAAGCTGGAACTGTGCACTGCATCCCAGAGCTTGTCAGGGTCTTCCATGTGGCAACCCTGGGCCTTGGCCCTCCATAGGGAATTTGTGCTTCTCTGGCAGTCCCCAGGTCAGGGGAACAGGGTGACAAAGCAGGGTTTAGCTGTGGAGATGCTCACAAGCTTGGGACTTCTCCTGCTCCTCATCCATCACCTCTGCTACAGTTCAGGTGAACTGTAGATTTTCAAATACAGAGCCCACAGATGTCTGAGGTTTGAGTGGAATTAACATATTATGGATTCTTGATGAGCTATTGAAAGAGAATCATTTGAACCATGGTGACTCAATGAAATGCTGCCCTGATAACTCCAACTGCAGCTATACAGATATGAAAGTTGTTATGGTTTGCTGGGGGCTTTTTTTACCAGAATTACTTTGTCTGCTCTGGTATTTTTTTCCAGAGCACCTATAACAGGAGTTAAACTAGGGCAACCCCAAGTGGGACCAAGCCTGTTTAATCCTCTGCTCACAAGACTCACTTTTTGGTTTTTTTTTAAACCGTCTTCCTGGAGTCTGTATCCTACAATCCTATTAACTACAACAACTTGTTTCTCAACAGCTTCTCATTCTGGGGGGAAAGGCTTTATCACCCAAATTAATAGAGCCCATAGCCCAAACTGACTTTTCCTTCAGACTGTCCTGGTTATAGAGGAAATGGAGGTTTCACTTCTGTAGACTGTGGGAATGGCCTGTACCTCACACCACTGCAGGGACAGGAAAGGAAAAGGAGGAATCTGTCCCCATCATTGTGCTGGCACTTGGCTTATCTCCGGTTTGTCACCTTAAGCTGGTGGCAACCAGGCTGGCAGGTGACAGGGACAGTCCTGGCTCACCTCAGAGATCATCTCCTGGGTCAAGTTTCCACTGTAGAAGGCTGACACCCCCTCAGCCCCCAGCAGCTGCAGCACGGCTGCGAGATCCAGGCGCCGCACGAACATTCCAGGCAGCAGGGGCTGCCCATCCGGCAGGAAGAGCTCCTGGAATCGCTCAGAGTAGTTCAGGTCCTTCAGCTCACTCAGGGCTTTGGCTGCAAGTGAGAAGGGGAAGGAGAAGCAGGGGTCAGGAAGGCACGAAGGACCTGGAGTCAGCGTGCACCTGATGGGGATTTTGGAGGCCTGCTGCTGCCTCTGGGCCTATGGCCAAACTAGAGGACAGCTGGATCATGGGTCCTTTGGAACTGGGAAAGAAACCCAAAGAAACCCCAGCACCCTTCCCTGCCTGGCCCTGGGCACTGCCCAGTGTGGCTGCTCCGCCCTGGCTCTGCCCAGCCATGGCAAAGGGCTCCCATTTGGCTGCCACCACACTGCCCCATGGCAGACTGTGGCTCACACATTGCTCAGCTCCCAACACCATCCATCTCCAGGTCCACAAAGCCCTGATTGCCCATGACTAACCCCCTGCATCCCCAGCTGCCTTGCACAGAGAGCTGCCCTGTGCTGGGCAGCTGCCCATGAGGGACTCACCCAGGTCATGTGTGACATTAAAGCCATTCTGGGCGACCCCGGCCGCGAGGCCCAGCAGCTCAGACCACGGGAGTCTGCCAAAGGAGAGAGCACAAGGAGAAACCTTGGAGCGGTGCAGAGGGGCAGGGGTGTGGGGAGCAAGCACAGGACTCAGCTTGGCAGTCAGGGGCTCCTGGAAGACCAGTCTGTGGGGCCAGCAGTGGCCAAAAGGAGCACTGAGCTTTCAGTGCTTGTGTTTCTCCTTAACAGGATCATCTCAGTGCTCCAGGATGTGCCCAGAGAGGAATGGCAGTGCA
Source organism: Petroica traversi (assembly GCA_025920805.1). Taxonomy (NCBI): domain Eukaryota; kingdom Metazoa; phylum Chordata; class Aves; order Passeriformes; family Petroicidae; genus Petroica; species Petroica traversi. Next base: position 458,102 of record JAHLSL010000084.1, on the reverse strand, counting down.
TGGACAGGGGAAAAGGCATCTCAGGAGCAAAATCTCAGGCCGGGCTGTGGTCCTGAGCAAGTCATGCAGATCCCTCCCTATCCCAACAGAGCACCAAGGACAGGCACATCTGTTAGGATCCAGCTAAAGAGAGAATGAACATGCACAGACACACGAGGCAATGTGCTGCACCTCTAACAGAGGTACAACTTATTGTACATCTTCTTAGCCAAAATTTCACTTTGCAGAAAACATAACCAAGATGAATTTTTTCTTTTGTACATGATATAGCAAAAATTAAACATCCCTTTCAACACAAGCTTCCAAGTACCCCTTAGCTAATGGTTTTGACTGGTGACTGAGAATGTGGTCTGATGGCAAGGGCTTGTGAGCTTCCAGCTTCCCCATGGGGTTCCCAGGGCACAGCCTGTGCCAGCCTCATGTCTTACCTGCCATGTAACTGGTGTGCCTGGTGCATTCCTTGGATCATGCCTGGTACCCCCACGAGCAGACCTGGCTGTAAAATAGGAAGGACACAAAGGAAGAGAGAAGTCTCCTTTGCATGAAGACATGGGACATGGTCCCCAGTTGGAAGTCAAGAAGGTGCAATCATGTTTCCTTTGGAATTATCTGCATAGTTAGGAGTGGGAAAGAGGTCTGTGGCCACATACTTTACTATGGAATAAAAAGTTTTGGAAGGAGAGTCAAATTCAATCTTATTCTCAACCCAGTTTGGTCAGGAGAAATACCTCAGCAGAACGACCTGGGATTATGCTCCTTCCTGGGGCTCTTGTTCTCTGTACCCTGAAGTCACAGGGACACGCCTCTTTACTCCCCAAAGCTCTGCATGCATTTTGGGGCTGATAAAGGAGTGTTTTCCCCAGATTCCCCATGCTGGAGGACCCAGGGTCTCCCATGAAGAGAGAGACCTCTTGTTGCTTTGCTGGGTATCTGCCCCTCAGCCTGAAAGTTGGGAGGAGGAGAGCTGGAGAAAACAGCCCTGGAGGCAACGGCTGTGGGACACTGGCTCTCACCTTGGTGTCCTGCTGCAGGTCCCTTTCCAGTGGGATGCCCAGGGGAGCCACCTCACGGAAGTCGATCACCCAGCTCCGGTTCTTGCGGATGTCGTGCACTAGCATCACCCCGCCCCTGCGGCGAGACAGGGTCAGGGCGGGGCACCGGCAGCTCCGCAATGGCCACTGCTATTGTAGGACTTGGGTGGCACTGGGGCCAGGGTCGGTCCAGGGTGACAAGGGGCACTGTGGCAGCCCCAGCAGGGCCCCGGGGTGGCCGGAGGAGCAGGGAATGCTGCTGTCCTTTTCTAGGACACACACCAGGACAGCTAAGGCAGGGTTGGTGTGGGACACAGGCAGCCCTGTGCTGAGCCTGGTGAGGCTGAAATTGTCCCTGCCTGCCTGGCCAGGGAGTCACTGGCTCTGTTCCACTGCCAGGTTGGGACCATCTGGAATTTCCTTTCTAATCTGAGCAGTTTTGCAACAAAAGAGGGTGTTTGCTTACAGCAGCAATGGGTGGTGCAGATGGAGCAGTGATCAGGTGGCTGCAGTTTATGCAACGCTCCTGAGCCCTCCTGCTGAGCCAGGAGTACCAGGCTCACGTGGATGCCACCCTGGGGATGAAGGCTGGGAGAAGGCCACCCCTCCCTGGCAGCTGCCTGGAGCTGGGCTCGGACCTCAGACTCAGAAGCAGCGCTTGTGGAGGGCAGGCCTTGGGCTCTGAAAGCACTGGGACCCAGCCCGGGGTGTTTGTAGTTCCTGGCACACCCACAGCAGGGCTCACCAGCCCTCTCCAGTCTGGGGCTTGGATGGTGCGAGCAGCCACTACAACTGAAATAAATTTCCCTGCCTGAGGGTCTGTGTCCTGTGCTGACAGCACGGTGCACGGGAAGGGTCACTGTGGCAGATATGGACACATCCACTACCTGATGTCAGAGCCCTGGCACCACACCCTGAGCCTGGCACTGCCACAGAGGCATTTCTCAGCTGCAGAGGGACTTATTACAAGGGCAGATAGTGACAGAACATGGAGGAACGGCTTTACACTGACAGAGGGCAGCTTTACATCAAGTATTTGGAAGAAATATTCCTCCGTCTGTGGGGAGGTGATGGGGGCACCAGGCTGCCCCATCCCTGGAAGTGTCCAAGGCCAGGCTCAATGGGGCTTGGAGCAGCCTGGGAAGGTGTCCTTGTCCATGGCAGGGGGTGGAACTGGATGGGTTTTGAGGTCTCTCCAACCCAATCCAGCCTGAGATTCTGTGAAACCACTCACTTGAGGACACCTGAAGACAAGAGCAGGGGGCGAGTGGCCCACACTTACCCTCCCAGCCCCGAGGTGTGGGGGTTGACGATGCCGGCGCAGAGGGCGGAGGCGATGGCCGCGTCCACGGAGGAGCCGTGCCGGGCCAGCACGGCG